>VWPW01017276.1:399459-491128 GCA_013389825.1 Crypturellus undulatus | reverse complement strand
GAAGGGAAGGGAAGGGAAGGGAAGGGAAGGGAACTCATCTATATAAATTTACTGCCTGAATTCCCTTGTATATTCTTCACACGTAAGAAGCTACTGCACTCATTCCGAGTTTGTCCTTTTCCTGATGTCAGTTTGGAAGCACTACTTCTAATCGAATATAGAGTAACTTCCTAGCTCCCATCAAAGCTGTCTAGTTTATGCACTTGAGAAATATTAGAAAGCAAAAAGACAAAATGTGGCAACATACACCAAGCTCATCAATTCTGAACTAATCATAAATATCTAAGCAAGTGTGACATGTTGATGCAAAAGGAGCTCATACTTGGCATATGGAGAGGAGAAATTCAGGACTCGGCTACAAATGTTGATGTGCAACATAGAAAACAAACTACTGCTGAAAAATGATACCTGCTGCTTAAGTGATGGAATCCTTGCCAATCACTCAAAGCTAAAAAAATTCCACATCTTTGTCATCACATTTCCCACATATATGATTTTTTATAACCCTATCTAAGGGAAGCTGTCATTTTACCTAGAAACATGGCATATCTAGATAGATTATCTAATTATATGTGTAACTAAAATATAAACTGCAAGATAGACAAAATATGAGCTTCAAGACAGCATTAATTGCTGTATTAGACAACTGGACTGTTCACATCCCAGTGCTTGTGTTGACCTGATGAGGACTAGCAAAAATCTGTGCGCTATACACTGCAATCTGCAATGTCAGATCCAGTGCGAATACCCCATACATAGAAATCACTAAGAGACTTCTAATAATCCTTCTTTTATCAAAATTATAAGCCGCCTTCCAACTGAAAACTTGACTTTTAAACCCTTTTCAACACTCCTTAGCAGAATTGTCAGGAATCAGATAAAGGTCAGTGCTGATAATCTTAAATACAAGCCTACGTAAAGGCATGAAAAATAATTCATCGTTTTTTTTTAATAGACATAGTTTTTTTTATTTTTTTTTACTAGCAAAATGGATTTTGCTAGATAATTTTGAAGCTGTTGGAAAACCCTTTCCCAAAGTAATGCCAGCTTTCAGCATTGTACTCAGGAGTACATTCTAGTATAAACTGTCTCTCCATTGCAGTTTATCAGGAATACTCCATGGTGAAAACACATTTCGGCAACAACAACTATGAGAATAAGGTCTTGCAGTCTCTCTCTGCAGTGGGGAACTCCAGATAAGTGCTGTGACGAATGCTTGTGCCCTTCTTTTAATAGTGCTCCTATTTCTACTTCAGCCATTACAGTCTGCCTAATTGCTGGCTGCCACCTCAAGATTTTTCATCTGGAGACAGGATTCTCTGATGGCCAGCCTTGTCCTCACTTATGGAAGAGTCATTCCTTTTCCTCCTGTTTTGTTTTGACTATCATTACATCAGCTCCAAGAAACATCAATGTTTATCAGCGTGGGCATTTGAGAAGCTCAGAGCTGAGCTTCATTACCTGCAGAGCTCTTAAGTTGTATGCATTGATTCTGCTTCCTGCTTAATGGTGGAGAACTACCTCAAAATAAACTGAGAAGTGGCTATGCTGTAGCTTAATGCTGAAGGTTGAAAGTGCTGTAAATGTGTCATGGCGCAGTAATATTATTGCCTAACGGTAAACAACAGAGCTTAAAAGACACTATAATTTTCTTCTCATAAAGCACCTTTAATCATAGTTTTATCGTACCTTCAGCATTTATTAAGGCAATAGTGTGATTATTAATAATTTAACCATGACTTTATAGTAAAAAGCTGTAATTTCAGGTGTGCCGCCACCAGAGTCGTCTAGTTCAAATGAAGACTGCAAATCCAGCATTAGGAGGACAGCTATATGTTTTTTTTCCAAATTATCCAAGTTAGGAGAGTAGCAAGTGACTTCCTATGGCTAAGGCTGAATTCCCTGCTTTCCATATTGCTCCATACAACATAGGCAAATCTTCAAATAAGTATGGAAATTGTTTTAAATGATGATATGGGCAGGTGTCACTATCTTTTTTTTTTTTTTTTCTGAAGGGTTTTATTCAGCTTTCCTAAAATTTGTTTGAATAATATCTGTCAATCTGTAGGTAGTGACTGCCAGTTTGATGGATGGATCAC
Organism: Crypturellus undulatus; assembly: GCA_013389825.1. NCBI lineage: Eukaryota > Metazoa > Chordata > Aves > Tinamiformes > Tinamidae > Crypturellus > Crypturellus undulatus. Next base: position 489,029 of record VWPW01017276.1, on the reverse strand, counting down.
ATTTTTGGGTATTAGTAGCAAAAAAAGAAAAATCCATTTCTTTCCACAGGGAAGAAAAAAAAGGCTTTAGGGTTGTGCAGAAAGTACCTTCCTCCTTTGCAAAGTCAGCTGCTATAATAGTAATAGGTAATGCCAGACCACAGACAAAAAATTCAAAAACTCCTGCCCGGTCCTCCCAGGTTATCCCTGAGGCTTGTGCCGCATCCTGCATGGAAGGGGCTGCTCATCCTTGCAGTCCTGATTAGACTGGGATCTGCTCTGCAAACAAAACCAAAAGAATCACACAAACACATGGCCATGGTGGTGGTGCCAGCAAAATGGAGAAGAAGCAAACAGGTAGTAGCAGTAGTCTAGGAACACCTCATCTGCCAGTCTTCTTTCTCCTTCGGACTGCGGGACACTAGGGAACTGTGTAGCATTCTTACCCAGGCTGCAGAACCATAAAAATTGCCATGGGGGATCAAACTGCTAACCCCTACTGACTCCAGTAGCGACTGGTGCAAACTGTTTGAAAGAGAACAAGAGGGGCCCTCCCCAGAGACAGTTATAGTGGCAGCAGTAAAATCCTTTCCTTAGTAGATGCCACTTTACTCCCTCTGGGACATCGTTTTCTGTAACTGTCTATGAATGACCTTGTATGAACACTTTTAATTTTTTTTAATTAATAGTTTAGCCATGTCAGAGAAACCTCTCTGATGATTTTTTTTAATATACTCTAAATTTGCGAGTCAGGCCTTTTCAACTCTGTCAAGGAGTTCTCCTGTCAAGGAGAGAGCTATTTAATAAGAATTCATCAGTGTGCCTGGCGTCTTCTGCAAATCATTTGTGCTTGCAGTACAGTCCTGAAATCATCAAGGATCCAGTAATGAGCAGCCAAGTAACGGGGAAGGTGGGTTTTAGTAATAGCAGGACAACTGCAGGCTATTCCTGGTATCTCTCCCAGTCTTAGCAAACTATCTTCAAGGGTCAGCTGAACCAAACACACTAGCACCCAAACTATATTTTTATTCTTTACCATCACATCTAGTCCCTGTGAAGAGCTAGTAAAGAGGCATATTCATGGTCCTCATTTATGGGTTTGCATGATGAACATGTAGCTTTCTGTAAAAAGCTAGGTTCTTAAATCTACAATGAGGAGATGCAATCTGGAAAGATCTATTTATCTGCCAGGATGTGCTCTACTGCAGCTGTAACTAGGCAGATTTATAGTCAAAACCACATTCAGACTGGTGAAGCCTCGATGGCGGAATGAAGCATTTTAAAGGTATCTTTAAATTGAGTGAAAAAAATGGGAATTTCTGTGAAACAAAACTATATTTCTGTAGGAGACAGGAGTTAAGAAATGAACAGTTGGTTTAATTAAATCAGTCACTGGGACCAGGGATTGCAGAAAGCTTTGGGGGAGAATATGCACAAACTGGTATAATTCTGCTTAAGAAAGAAAATGTAAAATCAATAATGTCATTTCAAGTCTGTATTTACTTCCGAGAGGGAAAGCCAAGAGGAGAAGATGTCAACAATTTGGGGTCTACTCAGAGGAAACACACTAGGAGATTGTTTAACCTGCTGGTTGCTAACCAGAAAACACCAGGAAGCAAAGTTAATGATTTTATATCATGATCAAGTTATTGTTTCATATAATTGCAAATACAGTTAAGGGTTTTTTTTTTGTCTTCATCTTCTGATTTAACTATTGTGGAATTATTTCAGAGTGCTTCCTTCATGCCTGGTGATGAGGAGTGACCCCGACAGTTTGGCATTCACCCCGTGGCCATCGGAGCCTGCAAGAGGTGTCAGTCCTAGGGGGGGTGCCATCCTGACAGATGTCAGCCATGCAGGACCATGAGCAGAGAAGTCATCCTGGGCTTTTTCTGGCACTTTACTAAGCACATCCTGTGGAGAACAAGGAAGAGGATGGTTGTGGTGGTCTAGAGGATGAGGCTATACTGAAATAGCATGTCATCAGCATCTCGTGGCGCTTCTCTGAAATCCCAGTGCCACACTGAAAGCACTTCCAGCTCTACACAAATTCTTCATCTGATGATATAGCAATGCTGTTTCTTCATTTTTTTTTGTCAAAGTTCAAGCCACTGCAGACAGTGAAATGGAAATGGAGGTAAGAATTGCGAACAAAATATATATACACTTATAGAAGAATCTATTACTTTAGTCAGTATATTGAATTATACTTCATGGCAGATTAATCTGAGTGAAATGTTACTGCCCTCAGATGTCCAGCCTTCCTCTCTCCTAGGCTTTGCTTCCTTTTTGCAGGAGTCAAAAATGGAAAATGAAGAAATTCCCAAATGCTCGCTTTCGTACCAACCGTACCAAAGTAAATTGAAATTGTCACTAGTTTATTTTAACCTGCTACCTGTAACTGAGTCTATTCAGGAGACTGTCAGTCTCCTGTGCTTTTGGAGCAAAAGAGAAATGGCAGGGTAAACCCCCCAGCCACCAAAGGTTAATCTGGCTCAGATGCCTTTTAACATGTCATTTGTGCCAAGATAGTGTTTAAGTCAGAAAGGAAGCACTTTCAACTTCCCAAACTCATCACTGCCAAAAAGTCTGCCAGTTTTTATGAAACAGGTGGCAGGATGTGCTAGGCGATGTGATTAAAGGCTCGTCTCTGTGAACACGGGGGAGCAGAGCAGCGCCACGGAAAGTGAGGGAGCCCCAATAGCCTAAGTGGGAGCAATGAGCCCCATTCGCGCTGTTTCCCTTCTCATGGCTGAGGGACCCTCTGCACTTTGTGAGTTTGGAGCTCTGAGTACCACCACCTGGAGCCCGACCACAGGTCACAGGGGCCCTCATGTCCCCAGCAGGAGCAGCCGGAGAGACTGCAGTCCCGCTCGTTGGGTGCGGACGGCGGTTTGCGCTGGCGAGCAGCAGGGTCGCGAACGGGAGGCCANGCTGTTTCCCTTCTCATGGCTGAGGGGCCCTCTGCTCTTTGTGAGTTTGGAGCTCTGAGTACCACCACCTGGAGCCCGACCACAGGTCACAGGGGCCCTCATGTCCCCAGCAGGAGCAGCCGGAGAGACTGCAGTCCCGCTTTTTGGGTGGCGGTTTGCGCTGGCGAGCGGCAGGGTCGCGAATGGGAGGCCAGGACTGGGCAGGCGCGAGTCTGTGCCAGATACCAGACGTATCGGGTGGCTACCGGGGGAACCACAGCTCCTAGAGAGACCTGGGGTTTAACTGCTTGTGTCCTAAGTCCAGAGCAGTGACTAGGAAGACCAGTTTGCGTGTGTTAGTGCATGAAGCAACTGGAAGACCAGGGGCTTTGGGGCCAGCTACTGAGTTTGTGAGTGACTTGCTGGAGGGATCCGTAGTGTGTGTGTGTGTGCGTGTGTGTGAGTGTACGTGTGTGCGTGCGTGTGCGTGTGTGTGCGTGTGCGTGTGTGTGTGTCAGTGTGAGCAAGGGAGATGGGGAGGGTTCTCTATCAGCAGCTAGAGGGGGGCTATGGGCCAAGGGGTTTGCATATCCAGGTGCCAGCAACGAGGGTGATCTGGGAACCAGGGCAGCTGCTGGATAGACTGAGCTGCTGGAGGGATCCATACTGTATATATGTATGTATACAATACAATATACATTGTTTACATGTGTATAGAATTTCCATTAACGGACTTTCATGCTGATGAGTCAGAGAGGGGAACAAGATGAGGCCATTTCTGCTGTTTATATTTGCATGAGTGCTGGGCTTTCTGTCTGTGTTGACTTGTGTGACCTATGTGGCCAGCCATCCGTATACATATATATATGTGCTGTTTGTATGTGTGCATGTGTGCCCATTGAGAGTACATGCTCAGCCCCATTCCTGGCTGGACCAGGGGACATGGAGCTGCAGTATCCTTGCCTCTATCAGGCTACTGTTTCTGGCATATCCTGTTTTATGCTGACATAAAACAACTAAGCAAGCAACTAAAAAGAACTTAAGTGCTAATAAGTTCAGTGCCTTTGAAACTGTCACTGGCGATTGAAGTGTATATTGGCCAAGCTTAACTAAGATAGTTTTATCTTAGTTTTATCTTATCTTTGAACAAAAACAAAAAAAAAGGAACAAGTGATATGGTATACTGTCCCACTGAGAAAGAAAATATAAATTTCCCTGGCTCTCTAAATGAGTATTAAGCGGACATATGAGATTAAGAGCATTTTCTACCCAAGAACAAAGCCTATATTATCAACAAATAGAGAAATATCTTTGTGCTAGGTTACACATAGCTTTGTCCATTCATTGTAATGCCTCCTGCAGTGCACTGCTTTAACACTGGATATTTTGGAGCACAAAGAAAGAGTAGAAAAAGAAGTTGAGGGTTACTGTTTTGTAACTACAATGTTGGGGGTTGTGTGCAAATTATATACATTATCATCCTCAATGTCATGAAAATTCAATAAAATTCAATGGGTAATCATGTGTCCTTGTTATTTTCTTAGCTAAAAATTAAATAAATCTAACAGAAGTGGGAAATTGCACCAAATTAATGCATTCTTGTGACAAAATAGTGATGAGAATTGAATGTCATTCACAAGACAAGCTAAAATTTGTTTTGTTCTGATGCCTTTATGCAGAGTAATCACAGAAACGGATGAAATAGTTTGAAGAACAGAAAGGCTCTGAATCTCTTCACAAAGCAAGCAATCCACTGATCCCCAGAAATGGTATATCACAAACGGAAAAGCTTGCAGCCCTGGAGAAAACAAGCCTCATTTAAATGACGACGCTAGTGAGCCTTTCAAAGGCTCTGCTGTCTGCACTACATGGTTCCATTGGCTCAACTTTGTCATGTTGGAAGAAGACAAACATCCCAGCACAGTAATGCCAGTAAAAACTGAGAGAGAGGCAGTTGTGGCAAACAGAAGATATCCTCTACTGTGGGGCTTAGTAGGGGCAGACTGATCTGGCTCACCTGCATTAAGCTTTCAGCTGAAAATACTGATAAATTCCCATACCTTAGGTTTTATAGCATGATGTGAACATGCCTGTTGTATGCCAGGAGGGAGTTCTTCCAAGATGTCTTTGATGGAAATGTCCATGTGTTACAGGGAGAGATATGTCCAGAGGAAACAGGTCACCTTCAGAGTTGTACTTGTAGAGGGCTGGACTCGTTTCCTGTTCCAGTCACACACCCCAAGGCTCCTCCCAGATTAGTACCCAAATGGTGAAGCCTGTTTGTCATAGTCTGTGCGTGCTGGAAGACGCACATCAACAGGAACATGTGGGAAGCCCTTCATCTTTTTTTTTTTTATTATTTTTCTAGGATCCAGCTGTTAAACTTTTCACAGGTGGCTGAACTGCATGTTTTCCTCATTTTTCTGGGCACACATGAAGCTCTGAAGTTTCATTTGTACAGGTGCAGAGTACACACAGCTGCAAGTGAAGTCAATGAAAGCTGTGGTGTGAACACATGAAATGCTTTATAATTCTAAGTTGAAATGAATTTTTAACATTGCAAAGCCACATATTGAGCTGCTTTACTGAATTTTTCAAGGGTAAGGAAAACCATGAACCAGAGGCAGATGCCTGGAATCAAATCCTTCATGAAAAGTTGTTAAAATTTGACAAAATTATATGTAAGTGAAAACCCAGTCTTTGAATGAAGTGTCAAAAAAACTTAAGAAAAGATGACACAGTCCCAGCCTATTTAATGATATCTGTTTTCAAATCCTTATAGTTCATTATTAAAAAGAAGGAAAAAAATACTTTCTAATATGTCAGGAAAAGTTTGGAATCAACTAACAGAAGCTTATTTTCAATTCAAAATTAATGGCTGAGATGTTTTTCTTCCAAATACTAAAAGCACTTACAAGATAAGAGAGGCTAATTGACTGTCAAATTTACATCAGTTAATGGCATTTTGCAGGTACTTAAGTTTAAAGAGACCACATTCATTTTGCTCTGTCCAACACTTTGGAGGCTTTTATTCTCTGTTAATGGAAACTGCATTAATTGAAGAGAGAAGAATATAACCTTTTGCAAGGTAAGAAGCAATTAGCAGCATGTTTAAATTATGGGATGGATTTTTTTTTCAAGTTTAATTACCATTTATACTTTTGAGCCTCCTTCAAGAGAATGACCATTTGTTTGACTGTATGTCATCCAATCCATGTAACATCACCTTGCAAGCTGAGCAGAACAGCAAGATTTGAAAATAGGGAATACATGTTCATATAATGCTGTCATTTCAGCTTTGCTAGCTATTGCTAAAAGAGAATGGATACTGATAGAACATGACTTTGGGAAAAGAAAGAGTTAAAAAATGACCTGTTGTGGAACTGACTGCAAAAAAGCTTTTCCTTTAGTTTACATGGCTGTACATTCTGTGCAGAATTAGTTACACTCAAAGAACTATGGATTCAAAATCTCAAAGACAAGTGCCCAAAGGTCTGAATTTCATAATGCAAAACCCCATTCTAAAATCCCTCGAGGTTGTAATTAAAGTTAAAATTCTACTAGCATATTAAATGTAAAGTTTCTCAGATCTCATGTAAGGAATCCACTATGTGGGCACTGCCTGATCGTCATTCCTTAAAGTGGCCATTTTGCATGATAGTAAATTGTTTGGCAAGTATTTTTTCAAATAATGCTGAAGACAATGGACAGAAAAAATAGAAAAGGGGGATAAAACCTGTCAGAAGAAAATGAACTCTCTGCCTAATGGAATGCAAATGAGTACCAGTGACGCAAACTAGAAATAGCTACTGTGGAGTAGATGTATGCAGTGTTACTAGAGTGGCATGGAATATTGAAAGGTAGCTTTTAGGCATCAGTGTCTGAAAGGGAACAAAACAGGAAAGACAGACAGTTCTGCATGCTCCTGCATCGTTTTCAGCCAAACAGGCTGTTTTGGACAGACAAATGCCTTTAAGACACACCTGTTAATTACATGTAAATGAACAGAAAGTTTTCTGTGGAAATTAAGTTTGCTGTGGAAATTAAATGATTTCAGAGCATGTATAGGAATACATAGGAATAGCACTTTGTTGTTGTTTGCAGGAGCATAAATTTTGATCAGATTTCATTTCAATGAAGATCATAGGATCATCTGTTTAAATTTACCTTTGGAGGTAGCAAAGCTATTTGCTGCTCTTTCTAAATCTGGTCAGATTTCACAGCAGTGAAGGTCATATAATCGTACACAGTGTAACAAATTCAAGAGGAAAGAGGAATTAAAACAGGAAGGGAAGAAAATAGCTTTCATTTGTCCATATAGTCGCTCCACTGACATGGCATATTGGATAGCAGATTCTAAGTTTTGACAAATTTTGCACTGCTCTCAAAAAAATCTCATAGAAAATAGATTTTTTGGTGTAGTCTGGATGTTTTTCAAAAGGAGATGAGGTATTACCAGATCTGTTGGTTAAAGTGTTTGAGCATATTTTAGAGTATCAGGACAAAATAAAATAATTCAAATCAAAGATTTGGGTTTTCTGTATTTTGTTTTGTTTTGTTTTTCCTAACTTTTTAAGGTAGCTTTACTTAAAGGCGGTGATGTTAAGTGACGCTCAGGGCAACCAATACCAGAAGAAGGGTCATTTACAGTGCAGATAACAGGAACAATAAGTCATGGGATAATATTCTGGCAATGAATTTTCAGTTGGTATAGGCCTTTAAATGTTATTCTTAGAATGAAATGCAAAGTTATACGGTCCTTACCTTTGCTCATGTTCTGTTTCTGACATGTAACAAATGAATAAGACTATACCCAGTTTATCTAAGATTTTGACAGGTATGGTTTTGGTGGTCACTTATAGTATAGTCTCTCTCTCTTATTCTCTTTGCTAGGGGTTTAGAAGTCGAAGGCTCATTTTACTCTAGGAAATGAAGGTGGAAAATATTCCAGCCGTCTTCCTTCAGCTTGTTCTTCTATCTCTCCATGTCAAACCTGAAGTATTTGGGCTTTTGGCATGCTGGCTTTTCATTTCCAGTGCTTCCAAAGCGAGATTAGTAATCGTGACTTGCTGAGGTGCTCAACAGCTACAGGGGATCTGCAGTCCTCTTCCTGAGGTGGATGCTATCTCCATTCTCGGCACAACCTCCACGGTTTTTCCACAGAGAACTAATATCTGGAGCTCTTGAGCCTCCTGCTGCTGATGATGCGGAGGGTGGGGAAAAATGAAGCCTTGGAATCTTGTAGTCGTAGCTAATGGGAAGAAAAAGGGTCCAAAGAAGAAGAATATCAGGAGTACAATCAAAATGTACTTATGATGATGTAGTTATGAGGGTACAAAGCATTTTTTTAAAAAGTATGATCAAGCTGTGGACTTATTTTCTCAGGAAATTTTTGAGACAAAAATATGACATCATCAGTAAGCAATGCTTGGAAGTTTACTTAAGTAATATCAGGAAATTTTGGATGGGGCATTAAACTGTGTGCTATATTCTGCAGCCACTCTAGAGCAAGTGGAACCTCATACATATGTATTTTATATATGTGTGAGTGTTGGAGATTACCCTGCATTTTACCTCTGTGGGGTCCATTATATTTAAATTTTTGAAACATAAAATATATTAAATCTAGTGACACTAGTGACAACTGTTATGTTTCTTTGCTGAGGACCTGATTAGGACTTAGTTGTTCTATTTTCCCTGTGAGTCTGGAGCAGGTTTTAATGCTTCCTTTGTTCTTTTTAACAGTGGAGAGTGTTGTTACAGATACTTTTTGGCTCCCTATGTAAAGAACAGTTGTTGAAAGAAGGGATCAAGACTAATGGGAAGAAGGAGAGGTGGTACTTTGTTATCACCCAGTACCCTTCAACTCACCTTTTATATATATTAACAAATCTGCTCTTCTTTCTTTAGAAAATATTCTGACACACATATCAGTGATTAAATGAACGTTCTTTCAAATATAAAAGTAATGTTAAGTCACTTGAAAAGACCTACTCTTCAAATATTTTTGACTCCTTAGTACTTGAAAATGCCATAGAATTAAAAAAGATACACCCTCACTGTAAGCATTTCACTGGGCAGTTTTTCAAATTAATGCAGTTTAACTATTACATTAACTTAATGGCTATTTTCCCCTACTTTAACCATGTTAAATGTGCCGGCAATAATGAGCTTCTAATGCTGTCTCTTTCAAGTCTCTGAGGCATCTTTAGAGCTCTGCTTATCTCCTGGATCATAAAGCTGCATAATTTAGTATTCAAACAATTCATTTAAAACTGAAACACTTAGAATTACCGTAAGATTAATCAGAAAAAAAGGAAATCTGAATAGTCTAGTTCTGTTTATCTCTATTTAGCAAATTTGAAAGCTTAAATAAGATAAATAAAACTTTACAATATTCTTCTGTTTCTACTTATGAATCAGCTACTATAAGCACAAATATATCTAAACCTTTAAGAGCCCTTTTGAAAACCGCTAACAAAAAGTTCCACATGGCTAGTAAACTAAGATGATTATTTTGATGGAACAAGCCTTTCAGATGGTTCCATACCATTAATTTAAATAGAAACACCTTTAAAATAAATTGGCATTTCTCATGTATTTCCAGATCTTGCAATGCACAGAGGTAGTTGATGTACAAAATTGGCACTGCCGCGCCATTAAGTGGCTATGTTCTAATTATTCTGCAACTCACAGCACCATATCACTTAACATTTAAAAATATTTCTATGCCTAAGATTGTTTCATTTCCTCTGTTCCGTTTCTCTATGAATTTGTTTCATGTTGGCTAGATAACCTAGTGAGGAACTAATGATTAGTTCTTGTCTGTGTCAATAGGGCCTGATCCAGTAAAAAGCTGAAATGCCTAATGTAGCTGAGAACCGACTTTGGGTTCCCAAATGTCACTTGCAAACCCCTGATTTAGACATGTTAAGTCACCCAAATTCAGTGGGGATATCTAGTTGTGAAAATGAGCCTTGTGTCATCTTTAGATGCATACATGTCATTTAGTCTCCCTTTCTAAAGGAAGGCCTGCGATGCAACTTGTCTGATCTGTTTTAGGAGGTTATAGGTGCCACGTGAATCTCTTCCCAAATCCCTCATCCCCTCACTGAGAGCTGCTTACTTACAAGGACCAAAATGGGTACATGTGAAATCCAGTCCCTGTCCCTAAGCTAAGCTATGTAAATCACAGCAACAGGAACCCTGTCCATTCTGAATCCAAGTCTGGATTATCCTCTTCCAACTACTTTTTCAAAGAATTGAGCAGGTTGCATTTCTCCCAGGCCACTTGTTTTTCCTATTCATGGTTCATATAACACAAGGAATCCAGACTCCTGCTTTTCTAGATGGATGTCCTAACACTAAGTTGCAAAATCATAGCTTTTTTCATGTCATGCATGTGTGCTTTCCTTCTGTTCCATGCATTCCTTGCTGTGACTTTCACAGGAGAGGTGGAGAATGCTTCATTACCAGGCTAAGTTAAGGAACTTGTCCTGCTGGGAAAATCTGTCTGAGTTAGGAGGCGTATAATGCAAGTCTCTCTACATCATGTACGATTGCTTTAGTTTTTAGGCAGCTATACACTAAATATGGATGTAATTCTCCTTTCTTTACATTTTTTTTAAATAAAGCAGATGTGCATTTTGTTAGTGACCTAGTGCTGGTGGTTTTGTAAGGTTTGGTGAGAGTACATTTACCTGATGATCATCCAGGTCCAGAACATGGGAGCACTCCACCTAGATTTCAGCTCTGCGATGGGCTTAGGTGGGAACATGGTCTATAGCTGCTCAAACCAAGGCAGTTTCAGAGCTACACAGGAGCTGGGTATGGACACAAAGGCTCTGTCTGTCTTGCTAAATAAAAGACAGGTAATGACAATTTCTGGTCCTTAGCCAAGTGCACAAGCTGGTTGTATCCACCCCACGTAAGACATCTCTGTGATACAAGCAGTTTTACTTGTATACAAGTACTGTTTCATATGGAGGAGTCTTTTTTCAGTCAAAGCATCTAAAATAATTTGAGGGCAGAGTTACTGCCCTTGCTCATGGTGTTTTAATACCACGAGGCTGTGAGTGTGTACTGCATGCCCTGCTGTGCTGTGTGCCGGGGTATATCACGGAATCACAGATCTTGGAGGCCGGAAGGCACCTGTCGACATCCTTTAGTCCAACCCCCTACGCAAAGCAGAGTCACCTAAAACAGGTCTTTTCGAAATCCCCTTTTGGGAGTGGTACCTGGTAGATAACATGTCCAAGCAGGTACCAGGTTTGGGCATCATCTAGCAGGCTGCGGGCTGGCATCGGTGAACATGCAGCATGGCACCAGGGAAGTGTTAGGGGTGATCACCAGCCCTGGGTCAAACTCGGTCCCTAACTCTATTTAGCAGGAAAAATACAGCCATGAAACACTTTCTGGTTAAAGAGCAGCATCTGTTGGGCTTCTCCAGGATCTGCTAATAGCTGGATAGATGTCTGGATTTCGATTTTGTATGTTTTCTAGCAGATAGTATATAAAGCCAACTTTAGCCATAGAGAACTTAGGTATCTGACGTAAGCTATATAACTGTGCTTCCTCTAAAGTTCTTTAGCATTCCCTACCATCCTATTTGTGTTTTATTACTGCTACTGAGCTGCACAGGTTTTTTTCAAGAAAGGTAATAGCTAATCTAAACACTATGATTTTAGAGTTTAAGTGTAGTAGTTTTCCTAAAATGTCACCTTTTGAATGTGATCATTTTGGGGATTTTGAATTTCCCATAAAGAAATCAAATGGAACTGTTTCAGAATAGATGGCATGCAAAACACTATGATTTGTTCAGTCTCATTGGTTTGTATGTGGTCAGGTGGCTGCTGCAGTGTGTGATCTAGGTGTGCTCTCTGGGTTGAGTTCTATCTCCCGTGATTCAATACAAACTTCCCTATTTAGATTACTAAACCTAAGTCTAAAACATGTGTTGCACTGTAACAAATATTGTCTGTCCAACAGAGTATGAGACAGGGAGCACATGGATTACAGATACTAACTGGTAGGCAGTTGCCTCTAACGCAGGCTAAGTCTAAGTTATCATTTTGGTGCAGAGCAGTATTGAAGATTTGAAGTGAACCTCTCAGTTGTTCTCTCTTACTGTACATTGGCTTAGCTGAGAGTGTGGTTTCAGTACACATAAGGTAGATTCCTTCCAGATGAAACTCAAAACAGTATTCCAGATGTGCACAGATGTGCTCCAGGACCTCATGGTAGAACCTCATGGCTCTGCAGCAATGTTTAATTCTTTGGAAGTTCTTCAAAACAAATGTGTAGGGCAAACAGTTGTTGTGCACAGGACATGACTAAATTCAGTCCCTAGTAAAACTCTTAAGCCGCATATGGTGTGGCTGAGCACCAACTGCTTTCATCAACCGATCTGTCCTTCTTGCGCTGAGATACTTGGGTAAGCAGACATGGCCACAGTGGTATCTCACTAACAAATGCAATGTTTCAACTGAGCTCAAAAACACAAGATGAAACACTCCCTTCTTTTATAGATTCTTCTAGCGTCCCCACTGTTATCATGTAAAAGCCGATTCCAGTCATGCATTAAGCAGTCTGACTGATTTCCATCACAGATTTTTTCTGTAATCATCTCCTACATTGTATATGTAGGGTTTTGTTTTGACTTCTTATTTACTGTATTTTATTTAATTGCCTTCTCCACATTTTGCTTGTATTAGAGAAAACTGGTCGAAGAATGTATTTTGGTTTCTGGAAAAGAAAGTATCAAATTTTCAGTGGACTTTAGCTCCTGTGGGAAATGTTGACACTATTTTCCACAATCAAAAAATAAGATTTTAACATTTAAAGATGTATATTTGTACCTTTAAAAGGTATAAATCCTTAAAGGATTTAAAAATCCTTTAAAAAGTAGAATCCATCCTTTAAAAAATAGAATGTCTTTTGAATTTTAGAACTATTTGGGACAAAAACAAAGGTAAAAATATGGGACAGAGTTGAAGTTCCAATTTGCCTCATATTCAGTAGGCAGGAAATATTGTTTGTATAACACTGATATTCCTCAACTACTTTGTGTTGAGCATATATATATAGATGGTAAGTTGGAGACAATGAGGAAAGTTAGCAAAAATGAAGTGAAAATGGGTCATTTTCTTGAAGTTGAGATTAAGAGCACTGATGAGAAGAAAGTCTCATCAGAAGTTCACCTGCACCAGCCACTTTTGTTTACCTCATGAATGTATAACATCAATGAAAAAAGATCATACAGACACCCTGTTAAAGCTTTAAGTTCAAACGATCAGGAATAAAAAGGAACTACAAGAGACAAACAAAGTGAAACAGAGAATGTGGAGTGCTTCTTCTAGCTTGTCTCGTGTAAGTAGTGCCAGGATGTTGATGCTGATTGCAGGCATTCTGGGTCTCATATCTCTGTTTGTGCCGTATATAAAATGATGCGGTTCCTCTATGGTTGCTGTTGCTAGATGAAGGATGTGGTTCCTCTAAAACTGATGTCTTTGGCTGTTCTTCTCATTTAAAGAAACGATCTTTACAATTAGTATTTAACTACCCATAAAAAAGTGCCGATTCTCTTAGCAAACCTGCTGTTACCATTGTTTACTGCCCAAAATTTAAGACAAAAAAAAAACCAACAAAACTCATGTTACTGTTTCTTTTTCTCACTTCTGTAATACCATTATTGTTGTAATTGCTTGTAATTAATCAATGTCAGTTCCTGAAAAAAAGCTAATTGAATGGAGCAAGATGAAATACATGATAATTTCATGGTCAAACCATACTACAAATACATTCCTGACAGGAAGTTACAGTATAAAGTGTACATTTGATTCAAACCAAAGTCACAGTTCGTTGAATGCGTAGACCATAAAAATACTTATTAGTGAGGGTAATTAATCAATTCCCAGATACCCATTTGTGACTTAGAATAACTGAGACATGATATAAAAAGAGTGGAAGAGGAATATCTGCTAAATATCCGGTCTTCTGAGAGTATGTTTAATGTGCATGATAACTAAACTGCTTGCACGTCTCTATGGAAAGTCTCCATCACAGGTTTCACAGGACTGATGTTTAGAAACATCAGTCAAGTTAGTCTCACAACTCTTTCAAAATAAAGAAAATAAACAATCATCAACACAAGAAAATCAGCTCAGGATTTGGTATCTTTTTTAATACAGTATATTAGTGTATTTGTGTGTGTGTTTGGCAAGTGCTGGCTGATAGAAGCAGAAGTTTTTGATGGAAAGTGACCATTCTGAGAAGATCTCACTTCTTTTTTCTTTTTTCTTTTTTTAATAGATAGGCATTTCCAGATTGCTGATGTGCTCAGTTTGGGCATGTTATTGTCCAGGAGTGGGAATAGTGGGCTCCCCGGCAAGGGCCAGGGAACCACAAAGGCAGGATGACTGCAAGAGCACCAGGGCCGTTGGGACATGAGACCTTGCTTGTAGGGACGAGCCCCATCACATCTGAGCGGGGCAGGTCGAGTGACAGCACCCAGGGCTGGCCACCAGCCCAGTGACTGCCAGGGGCCAGCGGGTGACGGGCCAGGTGCCAAGTCAAGCCAAGTTGGCCCAGACCCCTTGGTGCCAGGGTGGTGATGTGGCAGAAGGAAAAGGCAGGTGAAACGAGTTCCAGACTAGAAAGAAAGCTTCATTTTTTTTTTTTTTAAGAATGACTGTGCATGTAGCTGAAAAATGTAAAACTATGTGCAAAGATGAAAAAAATGGAGCAAAAACTTTGTTTGATTCTCTTGGTTGAATGAGGTGTTTTGGTTTTTGATTAACAACTTTTTCAAGGTTTAAAATTTTCTGTTGTATTTGGTGTGGGTCTTTTTTTGAAATATCAAAAACTTGGGAAAAGAAAGCAACTTTCTGTGTAGTTGTCAAGGTAAGGTGACAAGTTATGGGAGAAGGAGCTCTGCTGCTGCTGTGGTGTCTTGGCTTGCTTGGCTTTTGCTCAGTCTGCCTCAAGGCATGAATTTAGAATAGCTCTTAAGAGGCAAAGGCTTCTCTACAAATCAGTGACTCAGTGCACCACTGAGTGCTAAGATACACTGGAAATGTTTTCTTCCAGACATAACAGATAACTACCATTTTACTGTGTCTTCACCAAATTCTTGATAAACCTGAAAGTATTTTTATCTCATCAGGGTTACATAATATTATGCAGAAAATTAAGATCTTGATAGTTTTACTTTTTAGTAGACATCTATGAGTGGATTTCTGTAACCATTTCTAAACACAGGTTACTTTGCTGCAACTCACAAAACGGAGTCCTGATTCACGGTTTTGAATAACTTAATTGCTACACATTATTATAGAGTAGGCAATGCAGTTCTGTCCCAGTACTGTGTTTTCATCCATGACTTCTAGTAACTATGTAGGGAGATGCTCTTCCTCTTCACCCAGGATTTTTCAGAGCATCTACAGAGCCTCTAAAGACTTTAATATGGTACCATGTATAGCCACAAGCTAAACAGATTTTTGGAAGCTGTATTAAATGTTTATATTCCACCTACTTCTGACTTTTTCAAAGTAAACCACATGTTTTTCATCAAAACCTAATGCCATATGAAAATTGTTCTATATGTTGCTTTTAATACCATAAAGAGAATACTAAGAAATATGAGCATAATTTAGTTCTAAAAACTGACTTCATTAGGTATATGTAGCATAAAAGACTTAACTCTTGTTTTTTTGACTCTTTAACTCTTTTTTTTTTTTACGCATATATACCTATGGATACATACTTTGGTGACATTTTGCTTATTTCTGAAACTCAGACAGTGAGAGCAATTGGTAGGCATATACATCAGTTCATATACACTAAAAAAAGTATTTAATTCTACTGTTCTGTTTTTTGGTATTATCTATACAAGACTGAATGAGAAGAAAAATCTGGTGCACTAAGCCAGTGCATAACAAATGTAACTATGTAACATCATGTTCATGAACCCTAACATTTTCAGACTAGTCAAAATTCTGCAAAAACCTGCCATTGATCCAATATTTATGTTTTCAAGATATGCATTTTGAAGTGGATTTTTTTCTCATTGTCACTATGAACTCCTTGCTCGGTGTAGGTTCTCTTCAGAAATTCATAGGCATGCACAGCTTTTTTTTTTCAGTTTCTCTTGGACATTAGACTAGAGTCAAGAGTGCAGCTTCTTTCTAAGAATGCATGGGTAGACTTTTCCACATATTGGATTTTTTGAAGTAAGTATCTGCATACACTTCTGTCTTTGAATAATATGCTACAGTATAATATAATTTAACAAGGAAGACCTTGAGTTGTCACTGAACCAAGTTCCCTGTGTTGACCTGAGCAAACTAACATTGTAAACGTAAAATAGTACTGATACATATCAGAATTGCAGTAGTATCCTTTTCAAACTTTATTTATTGGATTCTGATTGAGTATAAAGAGGAATGTTCCTTTTTTTTTTTTCTTATTTGTCATACAATTCATATAAATTAAATCAACATGTTTCTTTGGAGCAATTTGTGTAAATAGATTTTTCTGGAAGCCATGTTTAGATTTTGTGTGGTTAAGCCAGAACAGCAGTAAAATCTTTATAGCACAGATCCATTCACTCCTTAGAAATCCAGATCCCTTTGGAATGTATTTCAGGCTATGCTGGGTTTGGTCAGAAAGGCAGGAGAAGCAAATAATCTGGGCTCAGATCCTCAGACTGCAGCTTGATAAAGAGAACAGAGACAGAAAGAAGCAAATGTTTAGAGAAAGTTTCTACTGGCTGTTTATTAGTAGTTCATAAACAAAATTTCACAGAGCTCACAGATGCACTCTAAGTTCAAACAAAGGTTGATCCAAAAGTTTTATCACCATTAAAAAATCCATAGGAAATATTTCTTTTTGTGTAGGACTTCTTTCTAGATGTGTGTCAAATGTTGTAACAGTTTCTTGATGGGAAACATGCTAATGTAAATATCTATATGATGTGGGGTTTTTTTCTTTAAAAATGCTTCTTTTGAATCCAGATGAGTGTATTTTTTCAAGCCAGTCTATAGGAAATACAGGTATTAGTAACGTTTCATAGTGTTCCCATTAATAGCAAAACATACACGGGCTAGAGAACATGCTATTACGTGTTTCTGTAATTGGTCATGGATATGAATGTTAAAGGAATTTTGATTGCAGAACCATGTTTTATAAAGCTTTTGCTGGACTGGCACTCCAGTTGAAGTGCCATCTTTCTGGGGGTGGAGGGAGATGCAGGGCTGCTGGTGCTCAGGGCATCACATCTCAGTTCCTAACTGGGAAACCAACTTAATAGCTTCAGGACTTAACACTTACACAGTAGGTTTTGTCTGTGTGCCAGAAATGCTGTGTCTAGCCAGGCTACAGCTGGTGGGAGAAAGGCAAGAAAGGTCACTGCTGCATGTTTTCTCACAAAGCAAAACAAGTAGCTCAAGTCCAAGCAGATAGGCTTATCTGTGTCTTTGCAAGATGTCTGTAATTCCATGGTGGCAAAGACAGCATGCTTTTTCTGGCACTTCTGAATACAAGTATATTTAGCACTCTTCCTGAGGGAAAACTGTGTTAAGTACAGTTTGGGGTTAGACTGAAGAGAGCTCTAGCAAAGGAGCTTATAATATATATTTTCTCATAGCACAGAAACTTACAGCATATCCATTTGCTGACAGTGAAACAGAGCTCATTAAGCAGCATCTTACTCTCATATGGCAGGAGAGGTGGAGAGACACTAAGCGGGTAGTAATAAAAGTTTTGTGACTTATTTCTGCCATGTGTTGGCTCACCAGTCAGATGATTTCCATATACTGGATTGACTGGGAAAGGAATTTCCTCTTCAGACACACTGGTGCTACGTTTAAAGAAAATTACCTTCTTCTCAGCCCTTTGCAAGACTTGAAAAGCCCAGTCTCCACAGTTCCTGCAGTCCTTCACTGATTTATACTGTTCAGCACTACTTAAGTCACCAGACCCAAGACTTCAGTGTTATTTGTAAGAGAGTGAGAAGAAATGATGCTTATCCAAGCTCTAGTCTGCCCTCTGATCCCTGCCCCACCTCACAAAATCCTAAGGGAATTAGACTCGAGCAATCGTAACTTGCCCTATTTTTACAACTTTAAAAATAGGTTATTATGGAACGGCAGCAAGGCCAGGAAGTTGGTAACCTACACACTAAGTCTTGGCCCAGCGTGAATCAAAGTGACAGTTATGAAGTCTTGGAAAATGGCAATTGTAATGAAAATATCTACTGACCCTTGACTAATAGTGTCAGCAACCCAACAGTGCTTAATTATTAAAATCCACACATGTCCTGTATTGACAGTCCAGTGTTTCGACTGTGCCGTTCTGGTAAAGGGGAAGAAACAAGAAATAGCAGTAACAAGCCTCTCTTTATTCTCATCTGCTCTCTCCTTTTACTGATTCCTTTGCACAGAGTTAGAAAGGTCAACATGATTACATTTTCCACAAGTTTGTTAAGAATAAGTAAGTTAAGTTTGTTCCTCTAATAAACAAGACACAAACTGCAACAACTGTGAACAGTGAGAATGTATTTGTATAATCTCTGTTTTAGCAAGGGAGGCCTTGTTTTACTAATAGTAGGGTCATGGGATCATAGGAAAAATCAGTTTGGAAAGGATTTCCGAAGGTCATCTGGTCCAAAATCCAAGGAAATGAATTTCACCATTTTGCTTGAGTGTTGAAGTTCTGCAGAAATTGCCTTCATTTCCAGTGCTAACAAGAACCTGATCACGTGAGAACAAGGTCCTGTCAGAAAAACAGGAGGATATCAGTTAACTTCAGAGATTCCTGTATGTCCTGCTAGGCTACAGGCACATTCTTCTTCCAGAATATTTTCCCTTTCTCTTCTCCCACCCTACTTTTGTTTAATTCCTCTCCCTCCTTTTATTTGATAGAAATGGAGGCAAATTCCTACTGGAATATGCTTATATAAAATAATCTGAATGTACTGAGTTATCTGCTCAGGTGATAGTTCTTGTTAGCAGGATATGTATAGCTGATGTTTCACACCTTAAAATGGAATTCCCAGATGACAATATTTTGAATAAAGAAAGCCAATATGTTTTGAGAATGGTGCCATGTGATCATAAAGATCTTCATATGTTATTGAAATGGCTTTTCCAGCCCTGATAATTTATGAACATGCTCATATGTTTATATATTTATTATTATTTAATATTTATTAAAATAGGTATTAATATATGAACATATTTATTAATATGTGTGCATCTGTATATGTATGATGCTAGAACTTTTAAGAGTGTTGGAAAACTTCATAGAATCACAGAATGGTTGAGGTTGGAAGGGACCTCTAGAGATCATCTAGTCCAGTCCCTCTTCTCCAGCAGGGACACCCAGAGCATGTGGCACAGGGTGGCATCCAGGCGGGTTTTGAAGATCTCCAGAGAAGGAGACTCCACAACCTTTCTGGGCAGCCTGTTCCAGGGCTCTGTCACCCTCACTGTCAAGAAATTTTTCCTTAAGTTCCTGTGGAACTTTTGGTGCTCCAGTCTGTGGCCATTTCCTCTAGTTCTGTCAGTGGCCACCACTGAAAAGAGGCCAGCCCCATCCCCCTCACTGCCTTCCTTGAGATATTTATAACTCCTGAAAGTGGACAAAAAGTCTCATTTAATAATACTGATGTCCTAATAGTAAACACTGGAAAGAGCTGTCCCCATCAGCATAAAGCCATTGTCAGCTTGGCTGGCCTTGTCCCTGCCACCTGACCCTTAAGCAGTTACTCAGCCAGAAGTGGAAGTGCTGGATCCCACTGGAGAGCAGCACAGCAGTGCAGTGCAAGCCAAGAGGAATAAGGAGAAGCAGTTGCAGGGCCAATCTTTTGTCTTCTTGAATAAGGGAAGCTTGGAATTGCAAGCAAGGAGTAAGAGAGTATGAAATGAAAGGAGCTGGCATTTTGTCTGCCATTTTCACATCAAGCCTGTAAGAGTTTTACTTTCATACTTTAATTTGATTTTTTACCTGCCTCTGTGAGGCTAAGTGCTCGTTTAAGTTAAACATGGCAGAGGAGGCCTGGAACCGGAAAAGGCAAGAATAGAGGTGGGAATATCTGAAGGGCTGACCTGGCATTCAGGGAGTTGAATCTTGCCTCTTGCAATTTTCAGATGGGGCCGGTGTGGTCACTGCAGTCTGGTTTGCCGGGCCAGCAGCCTGGCATGGATTGACCCAGCTCATTTACCCCAGGCCCTGGGCTCGGCAGTCAGGAAAGCCACTGTGGAGATTCTCTGTTCTACAGAGAGGCAGTTAGCTTACAGCATAGGTGCTGCTCTAGGAACTGAGGTGAGATGGAAAAAAACAATGCCAAGAACATAGGTATCAAAGTCTACTAATTCTAGTGTGAGAGTTTCTTCTTATTGAAATGTCATATGATGCTTTTTTTTGTAGAGCAATACACAAATATGAAAGGAAATCACTTTAGCTTACTTTAACTTTCATTTTAATCTGTTATTTTTAGCCACTGTGTAATGACGACGAGATTGAACAGAGCAAGTATCTCCCCATATTTTTATTCTAAGACAAGTATCAAAAAACTCAGCACAAAGTGTGAAATTTAGTGTTTTTGTAACTCTACGGACTTCAGTGCTTTACTCCAGCATTTGGTCTATTTGGAAAGCTTTGTGATTTTTTTCTGTGGAGTTGAATCTCATCTTTTAAACATTCTTCTACAGCTGACATGCATGTTAAGTAATACAACTGCAGTCATCTGTAAAAGCTTAGAATTAATTTTCCTGTTGATTGCTGCAGCTTATTTCATTCTGCCTTTATATTTATAATACAAAAAAATTTATCGAGAAAGCATTGCAGTTTCCTTCCCTTTTATATTACTCGACAGTAAAGTTATCGATGCAACTGTTATCATTGGTACCCACACTAACTACAGTAAGAACATTGTCAGAAGGTATTTGCTAAAATGATAAATTAAATGAAGACATAAAGTGAATCTTCTGTTTCTCTGACAATCTGAATCTAGAAAGGAAAAATAAAAAAGACAGAACTTTACAGATGAGCAGGTGGAGTACAGAGATGAATAATATAAAGAGTTAAAGAAGTGAATCTTGCTACACAAAATTAAAAGCCTTTGGGGGAAAAAGAATGGACCTCTTTTGATACCCTACTATGTTTTTAAGTGCATGTGTGACTACTGAGCAAGACCTGCCTTTTCCAGAGAAGAATCCACAAATGAGAAACAGTTTTGTTAAAGGAAGCTGTGAAAAAAATAAAGGAAGTGCAAAGGTTTTTTGTTTGTTTGTTTGTTTGTTGTTTTAATCCTGATTAGAACTATCCATGCTCAAAACATCCATGACATCCATCCTCAAAACATCCATGACATCCATGCTCAAAATAGCATCTTTGCCAGGCTTCAGAATCATCATATGCCTTGAACAGAGAGGGAATTAGGTTTATGATTAAAAGATTATTTTGAATCATCTTAACTGTACTTATATTAGTGAGGTGACTGAGAGGAGGGAGGCTGTGTGCATCATGTTGTGCCTTGGAAATACATCACCCAGCAGCACTGCACAGAATATATTCCCTTTCATATATATATGTGTTTAGGAAAATGTGCAATACTGTATACTGTATATTCCCCTACATATATGTGTATGGAGAAAATACACCATCTATGTATATTTTTATATATATATATGTATTGACCAATATCTGCTTCACTGGGAGATGACTGTCAGTCACTTGATTGATGCTCTGTGCTACTTCTGCTGTCTGTCACCTCTAAGGAAGCCAGAGAGAGAGAGGCAGTAAGAATCATTAAGACTATGGCTGGGGACTGTTGATATTTTTCAAAGATACTCGTACTCCTCTAGTCTTCATAGCATCCTTTACTGTACTTAGACTTATGAGAGACAGGAAATGGCTGTGGACATTTTGAGGCTCTTTGCCTCAGTGAATCAGTGAATCTTGTTATTTGGGTAATACCTCTGCTGCATACCATGTAGTGTGACCTGATCCCCTGGGATCCTGGGATTACCCTCTGAACTAGCAGAATTAAATGTGCTTGGCGCCGTGCTGCTTACCCAAGAGCCCGCAGTGACACATGGTTGATGTCTTTAACAAGGCAGGGAACTCAGTTAAATTTTTTGGTCCGCACTGTTACTTTTTTCTGAAGTGTGTCCAGTGTTTACACCTCATTTCCCTTCCCACGGGGACACTGCCGCAGCGCTGTGCAGTGGCAGCACTACCTTCTCCTTGGCTGCATGTGATCCACAGAGCAAGCAAGCACTTACTCTTCCTGCACCTGAAAAAAGGTGTTTTATGTAATACAGCATTTTGCATTTCAGATTTCAAACTCTATAATTCTTTAGTATGAAATATAAATTTAGGCCTTCTGGAAGAAGGAAATGTTTTCCATGGGGTAGGGGTACAAAATGATGTCTAAACTCTGCTTCCTTTCTACGCTATATGGAGAAGCATTATTCTCATTTCATCCTCTGTGTTTTTTACACAACTGAGACTGAGTGACTTATCGGTGTCTACATTTTCCAGAGCAAATGCATCTGTTGCTTGATGCAGCATTGTAAATAATGAATCTATTGAACATGTTTACACCTTGCCCTTCACAGGAGAATGAAAATCATCTCTGGGTTTTAATGCTGGAATATCCCAGGATGCTTATGCATTCCTTCCAGGGAAAGAAAGGGCCGTTATTTTATTGAAGCTACTCTCCTTATCTTCTCCTAAGCTAGACTCCTTAGACTCCTAATAAGGAGTCCTAATAAGGAGTCTAAGGTCTCTATTGAGACTCCTTATTAGTCTCAATAAAATGAAAAAAAAAATGAAAAAAAGTTTCATTTTATTGAAGCAACTCATCTCCTTGGGTGACTGAATTTCCTTCAAGTGCTAAGAGGGATCAGTGACATTTTAAATTGGAGTTTTTCTGCAGTAAGATTATCATGGCTATATATTCCTTGGAGCCACTTAGCCCAAATTAGTAGCCAAGATTCAGAGTATCACCGTGTAATTTCTTTTATGGGGAGGACTTGATGAAGTCAATGGCTCCTTGTGGCTTTATTGTAAGTTACTGTAGGTAACCAGGTTGTCTTTGTCCAGTTTCCAGGCCTGTCAGTGGGTCAAATGCTTTACCTGAAGGCAAAGCTGTTTCCTGGCAGGCCATCAGCTCCTCGAGAGCTTCTTCATTGCTGGGGCAGTTTTGCAGTTGGGCTCCATGGAGCTCAGCTCCTCGTCATAGCCATTAACATGAGGCAATGCCCTCCTGCCCCCTGCTGAAGGAAGGGAAATGCTCTGAAGGGGATCACTCAGCTAGGCCTGGTCAAAAGCAAACAGGCCTAGGGAAGAGGGGCTACAGTCTGGGGTCACCCTGATTCCTCATCTCGTGGCCTCACGTCCTCGTGGCAGCGCAGGCTGCCTCCTTGCCGCTGGAGCTTGGCCCTGCGATTGCAGGAAGGGGCAGGCGTCTCCAGCAGGAGCCCCGATATTGGCTGCTCCGTCCTTCGCTGTTTACGCCTCCTCCTGCCCTACCTGTTGGAGAAGGTTTGGAAAGCTGCATGGCTGAACTGATCTCCACTCGGGCATTGTATTCAACCCAGGTTGCATCCCCGATCCTCTTTGCTGTGCCGCCTGCGGAAAGCTGGGGCATGAGCTGCTGTTTTGGGCCTCCAGAGGAAAGAAAAATCCGCTCCAAGCTGGGCCAGTTCATGCCTGCAGCAGCAGTGTCTGACATGTTAGCTATCATGAAGCTGGAGGGTATTTAATCCCCTCATTATCTAACCAGAATAACATCTCCTCATTTCCTAACCGAAGTAACAAGTTGCTTTTGTGCCCATCAGGGCCCAGAGCTCTGTGTTCGCCCTCAGATGTAGACGCGCGTTGCTGCAGCCCCCCGCGTGGTTATTTGTCTTGTGTACAACCCGCACGGCGATGCTGGTCCTGGGGCAGCGTGGCGCTCCCTGCATCCCAGCCCCAGCAGCTCCTGCCTGCGCCGAGGCTGCTGACTGCCCCCTCCCGCTGGCCGTGGTTGTCCCGTGGGAGCAACATCTTCCCTTCTCCTTCTGCTAGCCCTCCGCTCCGCTCTGCGGGTGCCACCACCTTTATCCTCCAGGTTTCTAAGGGTTTAACGTAATCGAGACAAACTCAACGCAACTGTCTGCACACAGGATTTAGCCTGAGGTTCCTGCTTTGCTTTCAGGTCTGGGGCAGAGCTTGTAAGTCTGAAAGCTTGCCTGTTTTCTACCCGCTCTATTAGTGGGTCTAATAAAAACCCTTACATTTTCCATGCAAATATAGCCTCATTTATATACTTAGACAGTCTCCGCAACAGCAGAGTCACCCATCAGTGCATACACACATAAATCTACAAAAAATTAATGATGCATGCAAGCATATGTATTTGAATCTGAAGCTAGTATTTTCAGCAGTGGACCAAAACAGGAGAATTGTTAATGTACAGTTTAAATTATTTGTTTCACTTTAATGACCAAAAAATATTTAAAATAATGTTTTCATTTGATTTTACTCCATAAAAATTAAATGAGCTGAACTCTTTGAAAAGCATTTTAATTGTTTAAAAACAACAACGAAAAGGTGCTATATATGCTGCTAGATAGAACTGAGCACTTTTTACCTGTATCTCTTTAGCTGCCTATAAATCAGGAAGAAGTAAAATACAGTAGTGTACTTTGCTCTTTGTAAAAAGATGAAGGTGTTTTCACTGGGGATATTTTGTCCTTTCTGGCATATTATGGGACAAGGAGGCATCATGTTCCCATCCAGCAACATTCAAGCCATGCCACTCACATTTGCAGCCCTGTCTTGATTTCCCTGGATGCTTGCAAGGAGCTGGGCTGTGCTCAGAGCCGTTAATGTCCTGGGGTAACCACATGTAACAGCAGTATCACCCCTATGACTTGTATCCCACCTTTGAAGTGGAATACAAGGCGGGAAATGGCACGGCATTAGGGGTAACATACTTTGGGTTACAACGCAGAGCATTATATGATGTGAGTCCCTGAACTCACTGGTCTAAATCACCCAAAAGGCACATGGGAGGGGAAGAGGAAATTGTTGCTCTGAAGGCCAACTCTTCCTTAAATTTTCCCTCTCATGGTATTCCCAAGGCGAGAAATTGACCCCTGAACTGCTGGGGATGCTGTAGCGGGGGACCCGGCTTAAGCCGCTCCTGCTCAGGTTGTTGTTTCTTCCTGGGCAGTGTGGGACATGGTAGCACAGGCCAGTTCCACTGCCTTTCTGTTCAGCTCTGCTTCCCTAAGGATGATGCTTTCAGCTTTCCAGTGTTTGGTGCTCTCGGCTGTAAGGAATGCAAAAGCGCAGCCATAAATCATTGTGTTTGGAAGATTTACGCAGGGATCAGTAGCAACAGAAAGGATAAGTATTCAGGCTAGCCTTCCTCGGAATGAAAAATTCTGATATTCTGATTCAAAATTACTTGTTAAGAAATATAGGCTAATTATCACTAAAAGTAGCTGAAATAGTCAAAGTGAAATGTCAGTATTTTTATTGATTTTAAAAGATTTTGCTTTTGCAGCATGCTTTTTATTTTTAACACTTTAAAGATATATTGTGTTTCTTCTTGATTCAGGGTAAAATATATTTAAGAAAAATGTAAGTGGGCAGAAAAATTCATTTTCTGTCCAGCTTGTCCATGGTCTTTGACTAAATGCATGATGTTTTATTTGCCACTGCATAGCTACAGCTATTGTGGATGTGGCTGCATTCAAATTTATGGAATTATACAAGTATAAAACTGAATTCCTCCCGTGATTAATTAGGCTCCCTGAATTACAATGAAAGCCAAGTCCAGGACTGTGGAAAGGACTTTTGCTCAGGAATGGTGGCAGAAACACTTTTAAAGTAAAGATAGGATTCATCTTCTTCCAAGCAACTGCATTATTGTTTGAATTGATCATGTAATACCCACAGGGGAAGAAGCAGTTTTACCGTTCAAGTTATCAATGGCAGCACTCATGAGGTGAAGCACATTACCCAAACTGAAATACACTTCCATGCCCACTCACTCAACGTACGCTGTTCCTTATGACATGTTATATGATGCTGTTCTGAATATTACGTTCAGTGCTGCCAAGTTAGGAATAAATTTACCCGAGTAGTTAATCTTTGTTATCAGGCCTGGACAGTTTTTGTTTTTCTTTTCTTTCTTCCAGAGCTCTGCAATATTCTTAATTTCTTTCTGCTACCAATAGCAGATAATTACCTTCTAGCATTGCTATTTTACACACTGAAAACTGACAATTCCTTCTGCTTTAGTATCAGCTCATTGTGCAGAATTCTTTGTAGTGCTTTAATTAACCTGGCATGATGATCTCTGTACAGCCCCAAATAAAATTAACATCAAACACTCATATGGAATTGTTTTATGAGGTAGCTTGGGTGATGAACACGTACCATATGGTAATCTTTAAAAATAAAACCTGCCAAATAGCAGAGTTAATGTGACTATCCTGACATACTCATAGGATTTTAAAAATCAAAAATAATTCTGAGCATTGCTCATTTCAAAGGATCCAAAAATATTTTATACATGCTATCTATCTTTCTAAAATCAACTCACCTATCACTTAAAAGCAGCTACTTCTGCAGTGAAATGCAGCAGCTATTGCAGTAAAGCACAGCAAATTGGAACAGCAATTTTAGGGCAGGTAATGAAGACAAATGACATACCTTATTTAAACTGCAGGGGCATAAGGTAATTACCCAGATTTGAAGCTGGCTGAGATACCAGACCTAGCACCTCTCTTGCAGAAAAGTGTCAGTCATGATTTTATGGGTGGGTGATGTTAAAACAGAACATGAGCAAAAGCCTGGTAGCAAACCCCTAACAGGTAAACAAGTTGCATTCTGGGGGAGAAGTTCAAGAACATCAGTTATATCTTTGCTGCACCCCACTGGTGGATAGATGAGGATTTACAATTGATTTTATAGGCATGTGCTAAAATCCACTGAAGTCAATAGAAAAACATTCACTGGCTTTGGATCAGTTTTCCTGTCAGCACTAGTTTGTTGAAGAAGGCAATTGTGCCCTGGGTTGTTTATTATCCCTCAGCTGAGTGTACAGGGTAGTGAAATATGGCCAGGGGAGATTTGCAAAAGCAGCATATCCAATCAAGTCAGGAAATTGTTTTTTAAAGATAATCATCCTGCCATAGCAGCTTCTTGTACAGACTGTGCCGAGGCATTTCATGGCCACCCTTGGCCAATGCAGGAACCTTCCAGTAATTTTCATGCACCCCACAAAGTTGCAGGGGGAAAAAAGGTCATTCAAGTATTAATTAATCCTATCACCAAAAAATGAATTACCCCAGGTAGGATCCAAATTAGTGTTTGGAACCTAACTGCATTATATTGACAAAAGAAGGAGCCAACATTGTTTACTGTCCCAACTTAGCTGCCTCACTTAACTGCCCAGAGTTATGTGGGATAGAAATAGACCACAGATCTTTCAGCAGCTGAAAATATATTCATTTCAGCTCACTTTTCAACCTAAGGAACTTCCACTTAGTGCTTTTGCTTGTGTTATTATTGCACTATAGTAGCATTACAGCTCCTGTTGGCAGTTTATCACCATACGCTCCACATCTTTCTTCTTTTCTGATTAACACATATCAGCTCAATGGCTTTCTTTTCTGAAAATATACTCTTCTTCTCAGCTATTTAAAATATTCTGGCCTCCAGAGGGGAAAAAAAAAAAAGCCTAGCCATTATAAAAATAAAATAGGTTTTGTAGCAGCACAATGGAGTCCACTTATGGAGATTCAGATTTATCTCACTGCTAGATGTCATTAGAGTCACCTGCCTTAGCATTCTTCCATTTACCTGAAGCAGTTGTGACGTATCCAGGCAGGAGCGCTATTTGGTGGCAATTTATGACCTCTTCCATCTTAACTCACCTGTAATTTTAACTGGCAGGCAAAGATGGCAGACAAAATTATCTTAACAATTACGATTGTCTTCCTAAAGCAGAATACCCACTCAGAAGCACTCAGCAGGGGAAAAAATAAACTCTACTCTGTGTCCTGAGGCTAACCTCATTAAAGTTGTTTTCCTGACTATTTAGACTTTCTGTAAGTGCCTTCAACTTTCTTAAACATTTGAATATCCTTGTAGCTGTCATAGAATCTGAAAGCTTTACTGATGCTTAGCATTATCGAGAACTTAAATGTTGTCTTCTTTTCAAATTCAAATGATATTTCATACCCAGACAGGATTCACCCTTAGTCATCAGCTTCTTTTATTTTAAAATCCAAGACACATGCACTTTACAGATACTGAACTCATGGGGCTATGCACCCATGTGGAGCCTCAGTCTGAAAGGGTACATTGGATCAGTCTCTGATCCATCGCTGTCTTAAACACCCTCATCTAAATGCCATAGGTGATGCCAGAGCACGTAACATCTTTTTTTCCCCCCGTTGTAAATGCCATCTGTTTAAGCCTGATTACACTAACATTTCTGATCTAGTTCTAACATGGACATAAGTGTTATGCTAAGAAGACCACTCCTCTGAGGCCTGTATCTGGCTTTTGCATTAATTAGGGCAGCTGACATCAGTGTTAATTCATTCCCAATTAGTTTAGCAGAGCTTTTAGTCATTTAAACACATACATAGGCATGCACATACACTCTGAAAGTGGAGGGCAAGTAGGACCATCTGGCAGGAAAGTTTTCACAGTGAATATGAGAGAGTCAAGTTTGTTTGTGTTTGTTTGTGTTTTGCTTTGTTTTAAATTAATGGCTGCATTTTCAAACCTTGTTATTTTGTAATATGAAGAACAAGCAACTTGTAGTCCTTTTTTTCTTTTGACTCATTCAAAGGAACTGAGAAAGAATATTTCTAGATATTAGAGGTTGTCCAAACTTGCCACTTCTGAGCAGAATGGCTAAAAGTTTGGATTTACATTTCAATATTCAGTATTTTGGAGGTACGCAGAATTGACCCAGTAACAAAGGGATCTGAAATGGAAGCTCTGATAGGAACCAGAATTGATTAGATAGGGCCCTTGGCAATGGTATGCCTGTAGGCTTTGCTGAACAATGCTTTAGCCCCAGTCTGTTTTTCCTAATAGAAGGAATGTTTCTAATCAACAGTGACTTACTATCTTGTATAAACTTGAAAACATAAATATTTAGTGTGTGTGAAAGACCTGAAATTTGCTTTTTCCTATGAAGCCTATGCACTCTTATTCTGAACAAGCAACAACTTAAAAATTCAGCTGTAAAGAGAGAATCAGGTCGTGAAGATGCCCAGGGATTTACCTCTCCTATTACTGTCACCTAATTGATATATATTCCAGAGAAGATGATGTGGGGCCTGCTATTTTACCTACACGTCCCTAAATAAACCACAGTTCCACTGAATCCCACAGATTCTAGTCAATACCTACTCTCCACTGCCAATTCCTCTCGACCGAAGAAGCAACCCCATGAGTCAAGCCAGAGCTTGTCAACTTTTTGTTGAATTTTATAGGTCAGATGTTTGAACTTTTAATCTCCAGCAACATTTGAACTTCATATATTTCATATGCATTCTTGCATCAGTAAATGTCCACTCCCACAGTAGGTAATACATCTTAGGACTTTCCTGTTTTTTCATAAAAGATAATAGAAGAGAAACAGAAGTCCAAGTGTGTGGCGCCAAACTGCAGAATAGATCATATTGCCAAGGAGGTTTGCTAAACAAAAATGTGAAACAAACACAACCTGAAGTGCAAAGACAGCCAGTGTCTGAACAGGAAAGGGCCAGATACAGTCATTAAGAAAACAAAATAAAATTCTTTCCTTCCTTGTTCGTTACCTAACTGTATCTGATCATGCTTGGGTTTGTTTTACAAAATGATAAATTAATTTTCTATTATTTCAAGTGCTGGCATTTTGCCAGTTTTACATTTATTTCAAGAGAACTTTTATCTACAATAAGAAACATTGGTACCTTTTTGGGGCTCATTTTTACTTTGCTTGCAACCAGTAATGAATATGCTAACATACTCTAAGATTCATTAGTGTTCATTTTCAACCTTAGGATGTGTATAACCAGAAAAAAGCAATTTAGATCTCCTTACTCTTCATTGTAATTGATGTAATTCTCATAGGTTTTACATCTAGGAGAATAAAAATTAAAACTTGGGGCAATATTGATGTGAATTTGGATTGCTGTGATCCTGCCCTGCCTTTTTTCCCTGGTCATCTGGTTCAGGCAGTAGTTCTGCAGTCACACCTTCATTTTGGCTAAGCACAATCCTGCTGTGGGAGCCCTGGTTTAGTGTCAGTGGAATTGCACTGGGTAATGGATTTTCAAAATGATATTCTCCAGAAAGTGCAAGGCGCTAACAGTTGTCAAAAAGTTTCTTCATGAGACTTCTAAAGAGAAT
Organism: Crypturellus undulatus; assembly: GCA_013389825.1. Taxonomy (NCBI): domain Eukaryota; kingdom Metazoa; phylum Chordata; class Aves; order Tinamiformes; family Tinamidae; genus Crypturellus; species Crypturellus undulatus. The sequence continues at coordinate 458,718 of VWPW01017276.1, read as the reverse complement.
CCTTAGAAACAGGATGCTTTTTCCATGATGCTACAAAATATGTTTCTGAGGATGTTTCCAGGAGGATTTTTTAAACATTGCAAAATTCATCAGACTGATATGCTCTGCTTGTATCAAGTCCTAAAAAGTGCTTAGACATCTGAAGTAGGATTTAGCATTTAAGTTTAAGCGAATGAGTGAAAAAGACTATGCCTTGAACCTAATCAATGGACTGTGCAGCTGCCAGGCTGTTTACACTAAAGACTCTTTGGTGTCCACATTTCTTTACCGGTCCAGGATTGGTGAACTGAACACCTCATTGCTATCTTCTCTACCCGAGGAACTTGGTACAAGTCATAAACTCGCTGTCTGTGTGCTTGTAAGAGGCCCAGGGTTCTTGGCCATTAGGTGAGCTCAAGGCATCCTCAGCTTGAAGAAGCTTGAAGAAGCATCTTCACAGCACCTGCAGATACTGTTTGCAGCCCCAGTGCTACAGCTGAGGTTTTATTGTCATAAATCTAATGCCAACTCTGCTTGCCCTGGGAGTGGCAGCCCATGGATCTTTGCCTCAAGCTTTGAAGAACTTCAGATCTGTATATATGTATTTGAGTGTTTTGACCACTAAGTAATTTTAAATGTTTATGATTTTTGTGACTTATACTACCAAATTCTTAAAATTTGTTTTATTTTGTTTTCATTTTTACTTTTGTGTATTTACTTTCTTAGATAGCTGATAATCACTTAAAGAAGGAAGATGGGAAAAAAAACACTTCTATTCCAGGAACTTGCAAGAAATTCTATCTAAATTATCTAAATTAAGATATGTTCAAGATAAGGAGTTGAACACATAAGGAACTGCAGTGAAACTCAGCTGAAATACAACTCTACTGAAAAACAGCAGCAGCACATCCAAATGGAAACATTTCCATTTTTTAACTGAACATTTAGAGCACTTCTGTTTCTTACCAACTCACCACCTCTATCCACCCACACCATTTTCTGGGATAAGTAGGAAATTGTTACAAAAAGTTACTTAAAAGCATCCTAAACTTTCCTCCAAAGATCATACTAAATGATAGTGAAGCTTTTCTGAAAGTTTTTGTCTTGCATTTTATGGTCTTTTGTAATTAGTCATGGAGAAGAGGGAGATCAGGAGAAGGAGAAGCCACTATAATGTTGATCTGAGATTCTTTAAAGCATCCTGAGGAATTTTGGCTGCGTTATGAAATGTGCCTTAAAGTGTTTCTCCATATGAGTCTTTTGTGGCTTAGAGGAGTGATAGTTTAAAAGCCCCATATACACCCTAATTAAGTGTAAGAGTGAAGCAGTGTTAAATATTTCCTCTTTAAATAGAAAGTAATTGCAAATTATCAGTAACAAGAGGCCTTTAACCTAATTAAATATATATGTTGGATATATGTTCTATAAATAAAGAAGAATATGAAAACACTAGGGCTGTTCTTCATTTGATTAAAAAAAACCACACACACATATGCACATGCATGCCAGAATATCACAGAGGGAAGAAAAATGCATTCCTAGCACATGGTCCCTGAAAATGGATCATCAAAATAAAAAAAAAAAGCCAAAAAAACCCCCACCATAAATCTTTGCAAAGTTGAAATTGCCATGCAACATTTTCAATTTCATTTACAAGTAAACAGAACATGAACTTTACTTCATTGGCATGTATATGGTCTAATTTAGAAAAAGGTTTTGTAAAAGGTTTTTAGAATGTTACAGTAAGTGAAATACTAAAGACATATGGAGAGTAAAGTTACTTTCTTTTATATATATATTTGTATAGCACAACTAAATCATTCCAAAAAAAAAAAAAAAAGAGGGAAGCCAAAGAATTTGTTTAATGTCAGCCTTCAGGAGGGAAGGAGTATTTTAATTTTTTATATTTCAGGTTTATTAATTTTTTACTTTTCCCATGCGTATATGAACAAGCATGGTCATGGGCAGAAAAGGCTGTAAGAAATCTGTGAAAGAAGATGATAATGCAGTTCCTCTATTCACCTTAAATGGGAAAAAATAACTGTCAAAACATCTCTGAATGAAGAAGAAAAAAAGAGTCAGAGCTTTATTGTATATTATGATAGTTAGTTACTAAAGTTTTGACCTTGTTTATATTGGACAGACAGGGTGTTTTACCACCGAGACGAGAAGGAATGGCTCATGCTCCAAGTGTTCAGGTATCGGAGAAGGAAGGATGGGAGAGCAATGCTTTCCCATTTATCCCTCCTTTTGGAAAGCTGGTGTACTTTTGCTGTAATTAATCTGCAATTTGAGAACTAGGGACTCAGATTCTTTTTGGCCTGAGAAGAGGAGGAGCAGAGGAAAGTGCAGAAGGCCTCAGACATTGAGCTTGCAGGAGCAGGACCAGACCGCCACAGGCATCAGCAAAGGGCTGGACACAGAGGCACATCACTGCTGTGCAGGAAGGCTTGGTGGCACTTTACAACTCTGTGGGGTTTTTGCCTTTCTAGGTTTGTTCAGCTTAGACATGTTGGATTTGAATGTATGTTAAAGGCTTGAAAAATGTGTGCAGGCATTCCAGTTTCTGAGGTGTTCCTGTGTGTTTTCTTTCTGAAGGGTGATGGATAGACTATTTGTAGTTTTACACACATCTATGGAGATACCTACACATTATAGGTATACACACACGTGCACACGCTTCCATACGCACACATACACAGATCTATGTATATCTAAAAACATAGTAATTATCTATGTATCTATGTGTACACACAGGCTCATATGCATAACACTTACATGGTCAGGAAAGACTGCTGTGACCACCTTCCTGAACAAGGCAAAATGGAATTTTTTGAATGAGGCTCTGAGGCTCCTAGCAAGAACTAACTTTTCAACACCGGTAACTCCTGGGAGAGGGAAAATCATGTTTACCATAGTGGATCATCAGTAGATCATAGAGTGGATAACGAGAACCATTGTGTGATCCCCCATGATTCTGCATATGATAGTGCCTTTCCTGGTTGTTAGGATTGTCCTGGGAACACTTTTGTCATTCCCAGGAACTTGGGAAGGGATGAGTTTTATGTACACATATAGAGCAGTTGTGAAAGTCTGCACTGTAAATCTGGCAATGCCCCCCGATTATTATGATGTCAATTGCTGATACAGCAACCATGCTGTGCGCGCTTGATGAATGCCCAAGGCAAGGTCTTCAGGGCTTGTTGTGGATATTAAGGTGTGTGGTGCACACATGAAAGACTTGATAGTGCTGAAAGAGGAGCACAAGGCACATGAAGTGGTGCTGGGACCACTACTTCATCAGACTTTTGGGGTATGACATATCTGAAAAGAGATGTGTGGCAACCTTATGAATAAAGAGCTTTTTATACAGTTCTTGGGTTTCCTGGCAGCTCAGTTTTTACAAAATAATTCCCCTCCCCCCATATTTCTCAATATCTTTTTCATATGGAAAGCATTACTGGGCCCCAAGTGTGATCTTTAAATGTCCCAGTTCGTAATCCTGATAATTCAGAATAACAATTTATCACAAGTTATGAAAGAATTAAACCTAAAAATTCTGTTTCTATTTCACCAACTTGTCACTGCAAATGGAATGATGGATTTCAGTGCACTTCCTTGATAGAAACTTAAATATGTAAAATTGGTATCAATTATCTCTGTTTGACACCATGATATTAATCTTCTTACTGACTACCTAAATACGCCATCATAGACAAGTTATATCTTTGTGCTGCTTTCAAGTACATGCATAGTGCAAGAGCTTTCATTAACATTATTGTGCCCCTTCAGCCCACTTGTCAATAACTCAATACCACCAATTACTGACATGAAAGTCTGTCATTTTATTTACAATTCAGAAGTCTCTGGAAAGTAACATTATGGTGCAAAATGGAAAAAAATGCCAGGTCTAAGGTAATAGGAATGTTGAACTGACCTTGTGGATACATTGGTGTCTCCAACTATTCATATAGCACTGAAGAGTCTAATTACTCTTTATTTTATAGATATAAAATTCTCTGTTCAATTAGTATGAAAAAATAATACTTACCTGTCACAGGTCTCCAGGTATTCTTTGTAAAGGTTTCTTTACTCTTTTGTTAATTTGAGATCTGCCCCATATTCTTTGAAATGTTGAAGGAAAAATAGGTGAAAAAATTTGCAATTCCTCTTTACAACAAGATATGCAGTTACTCCATGTTTTGGCCATGTGTTATACTTGCTTGATCTCTAAAATAAGTCTCTCAGTGAGCACAAAATAAGAATTAATTTCATCATTATCCTTTGCAGATCAATAGATGTTTGTTTTGAATGGGGCCAACACTGATATAATCATGATATCCGTGGTAAAGAAAAGATAAAATATCAGTTGTGCTTCTGTTCAGGGTGGACAAAAGATAACATTGATAAAAGAGAATTTGTTAAAAAAAAGTTCTGAATGAATACAGGAACTTGATGCCATGCTTTTCTGAAGGTGGAGATCTTCCAGGAATACTCTATAAGTTCTGTCTGATTTATTTATAAGGGGCAAATATGGCACATTGGATGAGGCAAAAGTGCATAATTGCGTGAAGTAACGAGAAAAAGGGGGTTGGGGGCTTTGCTGTGATAGCTTCTCTTCTGCCCCCCCTACCATGACATGTTTGTTTGTTTTTTTGTTTGTTTTCTTATTCCTAAGATACACAAATTGCAAAAACTCAACCATCCTATTTGAGTCTGTCATACTTAGATCACCTTTACTTAATATCACTGAATCCAGCAGTGTCTCATTTCCATTTTGAGTCCTAATATTTTTTAATCCACTTTTATCTTCTGATTACCTGAATACTTGGATGAGTGTTCTCTGTTAAGCCCATCACCCAGTGATCATGTATTCTGTGATTCTCTCCACCCATTCCAAGTCGACTTATTTTGTCTTTTTTTTTTGGCTGCAAAATACAATGTTTTGGGGAATAAACAATCCTAGTTAACATCTCTGTCTCCCTTCTTTTTGTGATAATGTGTGTTGAAGACCTGGCATATTATCTCTTGAACTCTCTTAGGCAGGTCTAAGAAACATTCTGTTTCTTTTTCCCTGTGCTTCTTGCCCGTCATAGGAAATTTTATCCTGCAACCTGGCTATTCATTTTTGTTTCTATCGAGCTCACTAAATCGACGTTTTTTACCCAAAGCTCAGTAAAACCAGTTCTTCAGTGGTCTTAGGCTGATGTGGCCCTCAGCCCTCTTTTTGAGGGTCTCTTTTTGAAGTAGGAAAAGGAAGAAACAGGATATTAAGTAATGGTTCATTCATTCATTAGCTTGCCAGTTTGCAACGCAGGAAGTACAGGAAGCCTGTGCGTATCTAGACAAAAGATTTATCTTTTCCTTTTGTTCTCTTATTTTTCCTTATCTATTTTGCATGTGCTTTATGCTTCACCAGTTTTACAGGTTACTAATATCCATCTCTTCCCTTTCCTTCCCATCTTCCCTTCCTGTGTTTAGGAAGGAACCATATATTCATACCCTTGTGGCACCAGTGCCTTTCACTCTCCTGCTTTCTAAATGGGTCTAGGTAGTTTAGCAGTACAGGCCAGTCAGACCCAAAGCCCTCTCCAAGCCTCTCTGCAGTACAGGCCAGCTGGACGTTGCCAGATCCTTCTCTCCCAGGACAGTGACTGGAGGCTTCGTTCCCATCATGGAACAGAGAAAGAGAAGAAACAGGATATAGGGGAGAAGACCAGGCCAAGAACTTCTCTTGCTTCTGGAGGAGGTGGTTTCCCTGACTCCTGAGGCTAAAAGGAGCCCGCCAGGCCTGGCCGCACGAGATCTCCACTCCCGTGCGGCCGCAGTGCAGCCGGGGCTCTCGTGCAGGCAGGGGTGCGGATGGCCGCGTCGCCTGGCCCTCCTCAGGGTGTCTCCTTGGCCCACGTGACCCTCGGGGAGGCAGAGGAAACCACTTGCTCTTTGAGTCCATAACCCACTTCTTGGGATGGTGCAGGAATGTGCATTTCTTAGAGTGATGGCAAAACTGCTGTACAGCCAGGAAGAACTATTGGGCTCAGTGTAACAGTGACTAGGGAAAATGTAATGTCAGTCAGATAAACGATCCTTGAGTCCTTTTGGCCTTAGATTCTATGAATCTTTTGCGTCTAACTCTTCACCAACCTAGACCTGCAATATGTGAGTGCCTCGCCATTGATAGATGTACTGAATGTTTTTATAACCTTGCAAAAAGCATTTTGATTGCAGACAATTTGTGATTTTATTCCCTGTTAGTCTGTTTCCATCAAATCAAGTTTGGTTTGACAAAATAGTTCTATTTATGTTGAAGGTCACCCCTTCATAAGCAGTGATTAGTGGAATCTATTTTGCAGTTAATCCTTCAAAGGCCTGTATTTATTATTTTCTTGACTTTGCATCTTCAAAACTATTTGTGAGTTTCATCATTTAAAAGCTAAGGGCCAAACCCTGCAGTCCTTAATCCAGCAAAGCTGTATTTTAAAAGGCTTAGCCCTTTTACAACCTCAGAATTTGATTCTTATGTTTCTTCTTTCTCAGTAGATATTAAATCTGTGAATGCATTCTTGTCAAATGATAATCTCTGCAGAAAAAAAACTCCCATTCTAATGCCTTTCAATTCATACCTACAAAAGCTACTTGAAAAAATTATATTAGCTTGACTGTTGATTCTTCTTGCATAACAAAAATTGGATTGGCTTTTTATTATTCCAGTTCAGTGTACCATGTTCTCACAGTCACCATGCCTGTCAGTACAGTTGACTTTAATACTGGCTAAACAAAAAAAGAAGGGTTAATTTCAGTATTTATGTAATACCTTATAATATATTCTGCAAAGAATCTTTAGAGCAAGAAAGCTCATTTCTATTTACTTAATTCAGGATGCATAACAATATGTCCTTATAGTTTTGCCCAAGTGTTGATAGCCCAAAGATAATTCATAATAACAAGAACATGAGCAGTGTTTACATGTGGTTTGGAAGTGATTCAAATTTGTTTTAAGGATTAAAGTTGCTCCTCTGTCCTTGCTGAATCTTGTGACTATCCATACCTCTATTCTGTCACTTTCCAGCAGCTCATTTTACTAAACATTTGCTTCCATAGATTTGTCCAGATTACAGGCAGCAACAGTGACAAACTTACCCTGTTATCACAGACTAAGGTCTGAAGGTAAATGGAATCATGTGGTAACAGTCATTTCGCAATTGGTATTATTTCCTAGGAGAGCTGCAAACATTTAAAAGCACCCAACAGTCCTGCATATTGCAGATTTATCTTGAATTTTAAGGCAATAAAAAGGATTTGAGGTCAACATCCATCCCATGGGACAGCTTGGAAGCAATGTGGGATCTTCCTTGTGCTCTCATAATGTGCTTGTGAGATGAGCCCTCACATGCCGATAGCTTTTTTGGACATGCACTGGAAATAAAGGACAGCCCAGACATGTTGTCTTCATATTAACCATGTTAGAGACATGGCATGAAAGTCATTCTGATGCTCTGCCACAGGAAAGAACCCATACTGACTGGCATTGGGCTGGCTACCGTGGTGCCCCGATCACTGTTAGTGATTGAGCCTATTCACCTGCCATTTTAAGGAGAATCTGGTGTATGATCACCTTATTTTAAAAGTGGGCTGGGAATGCAATTAATTTTTATGTTGGAAGAAAAAAATGCTGAGGGTTTTAAGTGATCACCTGGGCCTTGAGGCTGAAGAATGAATTCTTTGAATTTATTTTTCTGTGCTTTAAAAATAAGTGTCTTATTATAAATATGATAGATTTGCCTCTCTTATTCACAGATATTTTCCTATTAAAAGGGGTGTTTTATGGAGTTCATCCTCCACTTCATCAAAATTCTATTAAACAAGCTTTTATATAGCATACAACACTTACCATATTGCAGATAAACTTCTTGTTAGTAAACTATAACTTTGATATAATAATCTCATACCAAGATTATTCAATTCACTCTTTTAAAAGAAATTTTTTTTTATACTTAACTCCCTTCCCCTTCCATATCTTTTTACCTTAATTTCCCTTTTTTATCCTCCTCCTTCTCTTTCTTCTACTTTTTTTCTTCCTCCTTTGCTTCCCTTTCTCTGGAATAAGGAAAAAAAGGAAGAAAAGTAAACATATTTTGTGGAGCAATTTAAAACACACCTTTTTAGTATTTTATACACTGTGGGTTATATTGTTCAAGAGCATAAAATTCAAATAAAAGATTTTTTCATATATTTTAAATACATTTTCTTTTAGCAACGGTGATTTTTTTTAGATATATACTATAAGCCAAAGTTGGAAGCCCCCAGGCTGACCCAACTTATGGCAAAGGGAACGATTTTGCTTGCCTGCCCAGACACACTGTGCATTATTTTTCAGAGAGAAAAGTCCTCATCTTCTTACGCAGGAAAGGCAGGCAGAAATTGCCCAAGAGTTTCTGATCAGGACTAAAACTCTCCAAGTTTTCTGTGCTACTGCAACAAGCAGTGCCAGAGAGAGATGTCTGACATAATGAATCACAATTTAGTTCTAGCCTTTTCTGGCACAGAATTACTAAATGCATCTCCTTAGTGTAGGCTTGAGATGCCTCCATAAGCTATCCTATAGATGCACAACATAACTGATCACTATCACTTAAATTATACATAAGTCCACTTATTTCCTTATGGATCAGTTGTTAGATATTCAAATTACCAAGCATTTAGTGCCAGAAATTCAATTAAAGGAGTAAAAACTCTATGTTGTAATAAACTTTAGTATTTGAAATAGCTTAATAAAATGAACTTCATCTCAGAAGTTTTTTTTTACTTTAATGTGTAAACTTTAATTTTTATTTCATTCTGAATTAACAAAACTTGTTTAAAACATTTAATTATCTAATTTTTGTTCACAACAAAGTGAATGTCAGTGTTTCTGGGCATCCTCTGCCTTTTGCAAGAACATTCTGCTTGGTTTTATAGGCCTCCCTCAGTTGAACTGAAGATGCTTTACAACTGTCAGTCCCTTAAAGATGACTGAGCACAGGAGTGAATGGTTTGCTATTCAGAACAGCAGATTTACTTACTCGACAGAATTACTGCAGAAAATGAAAAACCCCTCATCCTGCTGCATCGGGCTTATAAAAGCTGTTCTCCTCAGGCTGTGCAAACAAAGGCAAAATAGCACCTACGTGGTCACTTCACCTCTGGGGATGCTTTAGTTTTCCTGTCTATAAGTGGAAACATCATGAATGTTACATAAACCAATTAGTGCAAACGACTGTATGAAAAATAGGAGTTATTACTACTACTGTTGTTATTTTTTCAGTAGAGAGAAATCCAGTGCTTAAGCAAGTCCCTGATGTTATTCCTTTTGTCTTTAATAAGCAAGGAGTGGGGTACTCCTTTTTTGAAAGGCAAAACCTCCAAGCACTGCTCATGGATAGAACAGGGCTCTCCCTGGGGTTTGAGTCAATGTTTGCGCTCTCCCAAACCCGGTTTTGTTCTCTCTGGGCTGCCAGTTTATCTGTGAGCATGGATTTGGCTGTGTTACCTTCATACCTTTGGCTGTGTTGCCTTCATACTCTGGTGCCCTAGTCACAAAGGCAAGAGAGTGACCTTGTTTGCACATTTTGCACAGATTTATGCACATATATATATATATATACACACACACATATATATATATAATTATCAATAATCTGNGCACATATATATATATATATATACACACACACATGTATATATATATTTATCAGTAATCCATGACTTGTTGTACAGCTCTTCTCTTCTACTGAGGTGGGGCAGCAGAGTAGTTTTCTGTTGCACAGTTCTTTTCCCTCTGCTTCTCTCAACCCACTCTTNCTCACCGTCAAGAAATTCTTCCTTAAGTTCCCGTGGAACTTTTTATTCTTCAATTTGTGGCCATTTCCTCTGGTTCTGTCAGTGACCACCAGTGAAAAGAGGCCAGCCGCATCCTCCTCATTGCCTCCCTTGAGGCACTTATAGACACATGTCTGTGTTTGTGAATTTTTTGTCTTTGAAAGTACTTGAAGACCATTTGAAACACCCAGGTTTGAAACTCTTCACTTTGTGGGGAGAAAATAAATCCATTTGAAGATCATTTTTCATATTTTGAGTAGAAATAAAGATGTATGCCTACTATTATTGTATTACTCTGATTGGAGATTCTCAGCTGGATTGGCTGTGTGTTCCTGTTGTCTTCACAGAGTGACCGTACCTGACTGACCTCTTCAGAAGTGACAGAAGTTGCTTGGATCTGTTCCCCTCAAGTGACTCCATGCATTGCTATCTGTAACTTTAAATTTATCATCTAACAGGCTGGTCCTCAGGGATCCCAGAGAGAAGCACAGGCCTTTCACTGAAGACAAGTAATAATTTGTTATTAGATTGCTTATTGAAAATCCATATGGGGCTCAGCAGGATATTATGCTTCAGAGGACAGTTATGTCATGCTCCAGAGCAGTGAGAGAAGTTCGAGGAAGCAGGCAATGAAGCTGACAAAATGGCAATCTCTCTCATCCTCCAGTCATTTCAGGAAAGATTTGTCAAAACTGGATATTCCCTAAATGCAAATGCAAGGTAAATTGTAGTCTACAGGAATTTGTGCATATAAATACTAGTAACACAGGGCACAGCACAATGTGGGGTTGATCCTCGTTGGCTTCAGCAGCAGAGGTGGTGTTGGTAGGAGGCCTGTGGGCTGGGAAATGCTCCGTGCGACTGAGCACACCATTTAGGCAGCAATCTGAAAAGAGCTTAGGCGCGTACAAAGTCTTTGCATCCCTTTATCACTTTCATACCTCGGGCTTTCTGCTAATGTGAAAATGTAAATCCCTAGCAATTAACAGTAGTTTTTACATTAGCAGAGCTTCCAAGGTTCTGTTATCTCCATTTGTCTTTAAGTATTTTATTAGAAATTTGACACCAGTGATGTTCTAATTAAAGTCCATTTCCTAGCATGAAGTGCTTCTGTATAGAGCACCACAGATTTATTCTTTTGAAACTGCCTCCAATTTCATGCTTGCTTACAGCAAATGTTAAAAATACTATTATTTTTGTTGAGAGAATCATCATTGACATGATGCTTAGGCTGCATTTCTGGAGCTGTTCATTGAACTCTTTTAAGATCTAGTAATTCTCAAGGGACCTCATTTAGACTGTGGGACTAACTGTGTGGCCAAATTTGTTTCTATATGTGCATGGAGAAATTATTGCCATATTCAGATCCACTGGACAGAGCCTGAAACCAAATAGTGATGTTGAAAAGATAATTTGTCTGTCATAAAATAAATCAGGAAGCAACTTATAGCTCTTGCATAGCAACAGAAAAAAATAAACAAAAAAAGGCAATTTCTTTAAATGAATTAGACATTGTTGATAGGTAAGAACAACAGAATGATTGGAGTGAAAGAAAATAGAACATCTTGCTTTTAAAAAAAAGTCTCACAGCGCTAAAGGGAACAACTTAGGCTCTAACTTTCTATAATGTGAAGTACATTAGAAGAGAATGAGAAAATGAGAGATCATTCCTTACTGAATTTGTAATTAAAATATAATTAAGTAACAGACTTTCCATTCATGAGACTCTGGGATGCAAACATCATATTAGAAAAGCACTGTCTATACATTTCAGTGAATTCAAGATATATGCTATATGAAAAAGGTCTTTTTTTTCCAGCTTGTTAGGTGTGAATAATTTACGATGGCAAAAAAAAAAGTGCATCTCTTTGTAAGGACTATGTAAGCAACTGTGACAGCCCTTACTGTCAGTAGTTCTTAGTCCCTAATCCAGAACTAAAGGTATTCAATTATTCATTAAACAAATTTGAAAGACATTATAATAACAGTCTATATCTTTAAATTGATTAAGCTCTAATTTATCTCAAAGCTCCTCTATAATGAGGCTGTTATGTACTTTTTTTAGTAAGACTTTTCAAAACAAGCTCAATAGCTTACTAGGCACTTTTACCTGCTGCATTACTAAATGGATGCCACATTCTGTAAAATCTCACTAAAAGGTAATACATAAAATTTGCTTGGCTCAAACAAAATTTAGCTTATTGGTGCTATCTTCATAGGTAGGAATTTCTGAAGTAATGGCAGGATAATCGTTGTCTTCTGTGTCTAGGAGTTTAGCAAAGTAATTCTGGTCTGGTGTGCCAAGGGTTCACATTCAGTAATGGCTATGTTTCCCCAGGTTATTAACATTAAAATGTCAATTTGTGCTTTCTTTGCACAAGCCTTGCTAGGAATTAAACATAAGATTGTGCAAGGCAAGCCCCCTGACTGTTACTTTTATGTTCCCCCAACCGTATAACCAAGAGCAAGGCAAGTATTGTGGTGACTCTAGTGGCTGTGAAGCTGTATGAACTAAACGTTTTGAAGAAGGTTTGCTGCAGGTGGGCTGAGCTCTCTGGGCATAAAACTTTTCTGACATGCAGTGCTTAGCAAGGCAAGCTTAGCTTTCCCTGGGAGAAAGGCCAGAGAGTTTTTTAGTGCAGAGCTTGTCAACATGTTCAATGAAACCTACCCTTGTTGAAAACTATTCCTTAGTGCAGGAATGACCGAGTCCAATGGTATTTTGGGAGGTGCTTTGTTTAGAGTATGCTATTCTGAATACTCGCTGCTTTCTATGTCGTGTTATGTTTCTGTTATGTGACTGCATTAAGCATTCTCTTTGGTTTGGATGTGCTAACTAATTTGGGGGATTTTCCTTGCTGATATCATCTTAGATTTTTATACTCTGTTTTTACCAGAAATATGAACCTTTGAACTTCCAAAATAAAGCTCTTCTGGGATGCAAAACCCATCTTGTGTGAATTGAGTGTAACAGGCTATGTGGTTTGAAAAAGCAAAAATGTTTTACTAAAATTTTCTACAGATAAATCTTGAGCACATGTTCTTCTTGAACATTTGTTCTTCACTTGCATCCCTTCTCTTCATGAGTAGCTGAGCCTCAGAAAATATATTTTCTTCCAGGTTAGTTATTACTTAGCACATTGATTTTTTGAAGATGAATGTTGGTTTCAGTACACAGATTTTTATACTTGGCACTTTCTGTAACATCATGAAAAGTATTATATACACTGAATGACGAATGGCATTTCATTATATCAGCCTTCTATTTTACCACTTGTTTGTTTGTCCAAAGGAGTTGAATTATTGGGCAACTGAAATGTGTGGTGAACCTCTAAATATGTCTATCGTGTACACTACCACCATGATATTAATGATGTATTCACCCTCAGAAGAATCAAAAGGTTCATGTGAGGTTTTTTTTTCAGAACTATAAAACAAAGAATAGGATCTTGGCCCTGCTGAATGCATCTGGAGTTTTGCTGTTGCTAAAATGAATCTGGGATTTCAACCCAAAGAAAGACGAGGCTTCAAGTGGAAGGGATGGTGGTAATGGGACACAGCCTCATTGTAACTTCCGTGATCCAGAGCCATCTGCACTCTTCAAAAAAAATTGTCTTTGAGGGACAATATAATCCACAGTGCATAGCCTTGCAGGGGCTGATTAAATATTTATTGTGCCAGGGAGAGAAAACAAGCAAGAGAGAAAATGTACTATGCACAAATCCCTAATCATCTGGCCTCAGAGCCAAGCTTCCTTTTGCTCCCTTTTTTTTTCATAGGAAGTGAGTGAACCAATGAGCTTCTGTTTTTCAGTCATTACAGTGCCTCAGAGTGAGTAAGCTGCTTTGGGACTCAGCAGTGGAGGACACCAACTGGCTCATTTTGATGGTTTTCACTTACTCATTTCCCAAGTTTTTTAAATTCTACATGAATTTAAGGGGGAAAGTTTGCTTTATTATGCTATTTAAATGGTGGTAGGACAAGTCCCACACAGTCCTTTGCCTATTATAGGACAGTAAAGAAAATTCTTTTTTATGTTACACTTCTTTTCTTTCACTAACTGTTATACGTTCTTTCTACATTATGAAATGCCAATGACACATCAGGAAGCCTTCTCCTGTTAAACATTTTTGGTTGTCTGTGCTGTCCATCGGGAAGTTTTGGCATGCTCAGAATTAATCTTTAAGCTAATTATTTATTTTAAATTGTTGTCTGAGAACAGCAAATATGAGGATATTTGTCTGCACACCTGGCCTAGACTGTAGTGAATTGCTCAGACAATGTAGACGATTCAATGTCCTTATTTGCATGTTAATTCCTGAAATGTTCTCCTTGCTGCTTCTCCTTCTTATTTCTTATTTGTGATGGACATTCATTTCAGGTGAATGACTGGTAGGGGCCTTGTTTTTGTTTTTGGTGCAGAGAGCTTGTTTATACTGTCTTGTAGTGTAGTTCTCAAATAAAGATTTTCACGGGCCTCTATTCCTTTAATGTCTGGGCTTTATTTTTTATGAGAGTTTTTTCAGAATATGATTTTTAGATGTTGTGGCAGAAGATTTGGTAAAACTTCACTAATTCCTGTAACAGTTACTCTCTAGTGTAGTTCTTATATAAGAGTTAAGGTCTGTTGTGATAAAAGGCATGGAAACAATAGCAGCTTTTCCTCAAAACACGTGTCACTGCCAAAAATGCGCGAGTGAGTAGATTTTGCTTGGCTGAGGAAGGAATAACAGACTGCTTCAATGTATTGGATAGCATCAAAACTAACTTTCTAGTGTGCAGTCATAATATTATGCTCTTTTACTCTGCAAGTCAAAGCAAACTAGTAAACTACAGCTGTCAAAATGCAAAGAACCCCCCCAAAAGAAACCCCACGGGCATGGCAGATTTCCTTGCTAAAGTATCAGAGTGTGCAAAGAACAAGGAAGTCAGAAAACAGTATTTTCTTTAGCCTTGTTGGCCAAAAATTGAATTTTGGGAGCCATGCAATGCTTTAATGCACTAATACCTGGACCATGCGCCTCAGCTGCTGATCACTGATCCACAGCAGCCACCTCTTGCTCTGCACTTCCTAATGCCTTCGATTTCCTAGTTTCCTGTAAAGAGTCTGGCATAATTTGGCGGGGTCTCTCCCTATGTGTGGAAGCCTTCCACAGGGCCTACGTCTGGGAAGAAACATTGGCCACCAAGGCATCACCAGCGGCTGTGCCCGACTCAGGAGACGGGCGGCGGTGGCTCCTGGTGGCAGGCGAGAGCTGTCTCAGGAATGCGTCTGCCATCCCTAAATACACAGTGGGCAGCAGGGAAATCCCGAGGATCTTAGAACCTGACAGACAGCGCGTGGGAAGGTTCTCCTAAAAGTTTACATCAAAGTCAACTTTTTTTTCCCATTAAATGTTTCTATTTGACCATATTGCAATATCCTGGAAAATCTGGAAGTGTTTTCACTCTAAAATCCCAGACTACTGCAGTATATATAGGTCACTTTCATCCATATTTTAGCTCACCAGAAAATATATTTTACCTGCCATTTAGATGTGCTATTAAACAATGTGCAAGCACCTAAGGACTATCCTCAGGAAAAGCTACAAAATGGCAAATAAAAAGAGTAGCAATGACAGTTTGTCAAGCAGCACTAGTTAGAAATAATATGCAATTTTAAAAAATGGATGTCTTAATATCTTTCCCTCTCTTTGTCTTCCTAAACAAGTTTATTCAACAAATGCTAGCTGTGCAGGTAATGAGGGTGCACCCTGCCTGCACCACAACTGTCTGCCTGCCCAGTGTCTCCTGCGATCGCACCTGTCCCTTCTGACAAGCCCAGCCCAGCCTCCTGTCACTGTTTGCCACTCTGGAGCTAGCACAGATAAGGGTGTGCAATTCTCGTTTACATGTAGGACTTACAGAGATTATTTCTGCAAATGATTAGATTTTGTCTGTTTTTTGACTCTGTGGCCCAAATGTATTCAGCTTTCTTTCTCGAAGGAAGCAAATTAAAACAAATCAGAAAGAACATGCTGTTTTCCTGATGTACTGAAAATGCTATTGGAAAAAAATAAAAGTACATTATAAATCTATTATAACTCAGAAAAAAATTGATCTTTGGTCAGACTACTCTAACCTCAGGAGTCACAGGAAATAGTTCTGCTGGAGTGAGGTTTTTAACACAAAGAAATAGGCAGCTTTTGTATTATCTGTCAATAACAGTTGCAGCAAAAGCAGTGCATACACACGACCAGTGCATGGAGTGGCAGCTGTGACATAAGAGGTTTGCCTGTGTTGACTGGAAGTGTTTGGCTGCAAAGTGTCAGCAGTTATAGCTCCCATCTCGGTATTACTGTGCATATACATACAAGTTCATAGTTAGAGGACTTTAGGTAGTAGCGGGGGAAAAGTCCATCTATTTGATTTGATTGTGATCTTATCAAATCCTCTTTCTATCAATATTGAAGCATTGAGTTAATATATATACTCCAAACAGGTAAATTTACGGCTGAATATTCACTTACAGCACATTTTTAATAATTCATTGAGAAAGCAGTTTGCAATTTAAGTTGTCCTTTCTTTTCTGAGTTTTGAGGAAGCAAAAACTCAAAGTTGGGCTTATGGTGCATTGCAACAAACTCTGCATTGCAAATGTTCACAGTTTGCTTTTTCCATGGTCTTCAGATTGAGTTTATTCATAACTGCTTCAAAGTAAGAATGACATCATCTCCTCAGGCAGGTCAAGTTTCACGTAAGTTCCTAACTGTGGATCATTGCTTTGTTCTACTCTACTACTGCTGGCAGATAGCATTTTCCCATTCCCAGTCTACCTCAAAGTTTTCTGGGAACTGACGCTGTGGAAAAAGCAAGGTCCACTTATTTGTATGCATTGATGCTCTGGAGTGTGTGTTGCTTTGACTATGCCTTGAATTTCATCTCTCCACTCATGAGTCTATGGCTCGATGCTCAGATTCTAGAACTGGCTCCTGGCAGACAATACCTTGGCGCTCCCTTTCCAGTACATTAACACTGCAGCAGGGTAGGGGTCTACAGCATTTCATTTCTTCTTATTGTTTATTTTTATTACACTAAGCGCGAAGTCCCAGCTATATAAAGGCATCTGTATGCTGTCACATAGCCAAATGTAAAAGAAAATCTTGCACTATGAGAGAGAAACAGCAAGTAAAGAGGAAATAGAAGTGCAGTGACATGCCCAAGGTCAGAAATAGCTCTCTAGACCTTTTTGTCTCTCCTGTTGAGTCACAAGAATAGCATTTCCTATTTAAAAACTAAAATATTGTGTTCTGCACATTACAATCACTATATTGCCATTATTCTGAAAACAGAGAATGTTTCCTCCCGCACAGTAATGAAACATGCTTTCAGAGAGGCTAATGAGATTTTATATGAACCATCTGCTGCTTGCCTTCCATTAGATCAAACACCTCTGAAAATGGGGAAATCCCTCTTAGTAAAAGCGAAATAGAATTATAACAACAATGATCATCTGTGAGCTAGAAGCCCAAAGCTAGTGGATTAGAAAAGTTCAGTGTCACTTTAAATAGTAGCTGGTGGAAAGACAGAGAAAAGGACTCAATCTTTAATACTGGATAAAGACCCCAAAACCAAAGGCAACTGTCTATAATAAAAGAAGATGGACATGATATAAGGTTGATTTCTATTGTCAAGATATAAGGATCATGCTGTGGAAAGATATTCTTTTTCTATTTGGAAAGAACTTGGCTGGAACTCCATACAGGATGCCCCATAGGGTCTCTGCTGTAGATTGTAATGCCAGTCAGTGCCCACCGAAGACTCAGCAAGGAGGAAACATGACTAATAAATGGTAGCAAGGTCAAATACCGCCCCATGTCTGCCTGGCCTGTGGGGCTGCCAAGGTCGGGTGGTGCTCGGGGTCAGCAATGTGTGAAGAGAGGCCGCAAGCAGCATTCATCACGGATCGCACATCAGGCAGCCCTGCATGGAGAGGGGGGACGGGAGATGCATCTGGCATGAGCTTGGCCAGGGGCTTGAATAGTGCCCTAGATCTGTAGCAGGATCGGGTACCATATTCACCTATGCCCCCATGTAGAGATTAAGTAATTTTTGGTGACACATGAGAAATTACCTAGATTAAAGAATACTCAGGCAAAATTACAAAGCTTAAGCATTACACACCCATTTATATACAACACTACATCCTTAAGGAAAAGCTTCCTCATTTTAATGGGATGGCACACCAGAGTAGGTATCAGTTCTGCCTGAATATGCTAATTAAATACATTGTTCTATCCACATTTATTTGAGCGTAAGTACTTCCTATTTTCTTCTAGAAGGAAGGTAGGAATGCTGTTGCTGAAATAACCTGTGAAATTAAAGAGATTTTCTACTAGCAAATTCATAGCTAAACGTAGGAGTTTATAGCTCTAACAAATTTGAAGATGTAGTAGGACAGTAATTTAGCTTTTTTATATATAAATTTGCAAATATTTTTATGAAATATACCAACTTGGAATATCTCTTTAATTTGCTTTTGTACTTAAACCTCCCTTATTTAATGATTTAAACATTGAAATTATGTCTTTGAGCAGCACTTTCTGAATAGACTCCTGGTTTGCTCAACAAACTGAAATTGTCACTGAAATGATTCAGATCCTAGGAACCCTTCTTCCTGCCTGACATTCTTTCCCAGAGGTTAATTATTTTACAGACTATGTTTTAATTGCAAGGTGTAGGAGGTGCTTTCCGTAACTACTAAGTATTAAAAGGGGACATGCTCTGCAGATCACTAAATTTGCTACCAAGAATAAGCTTGCTTCTGAGACTAATGACATTTGTCACAATTAGAAAATGTGTTTGCTGAGAGCAAGAGGCCATCTCCAGGAAATGTCTCTGATGACTGATTAATTGTTGACGTACGGAGTGCTGATAATTATTTAACATGGTCTGGAGGACACGGGCCTTCTCAGGAGAAAAGGCATCATTTTTTTCTTCTATTTACAACAGGATGCATTAAAAACCCAGGATGAATTAAATTAGTTTTTTAAACAAATCCAGTCTGACAATTTTCTTGGTAGCCTGCAAGCATTGCTAAAGAGGAGACAAGTTACAAACATCAAAATATTATGCATATTTCATGGCTTCCTATCAGAACAGAGAGTGATGTAGAATAAAACAGTTAAAAGATTTGAAAGCAACTATGCTCAACCTAAACTAGGCCAACATCACTGTGTAGTTTCAAAGTTATCTGCTAATGAGAATATGTATAAAACTCAGGTCAGAAGTTCTGCTTTGCAATGCTGTCTCCTTCAGTGCTATTATTTGGGTTTGTTTTCATTGTATCTGAATTTGCCAAAGTAAAGTCTTATGCTAATCATGAGTGCCCTAAGCCTCAGGTGACACAAACACGTCAGGAGTGATCAGAAGTTTAGAAACACATAACCTATGAGGAAAGATTGAAGGAATTGGGTCTTTTAGCCTAAAGAGAAGACTGAAGAGGAGAGATGGTAATAACTTTGCTTAGGTAAAAGGTAGCCTCAGGGAGATCACTCCATGTCCATGGCTGATAGGACAAGAAATAGAGGACTTCAACTACAAAGAAAAAAATCCAATAAAATAGCAAGGCAATGGAGTAGGTTGCAGGTTGTCTAGTGGACACTATCACCTCTCACAGATGATTTACGTGGCTCTTGCCCTGGGGGACTTCACTGCATAAAAAGCTCTTTTCTAGACCTTTCTTTTTACAGTATTATCAAGAAATTCCACTTGCCATCTGACAAAAAAAAAAGTTTTTCTATGAACATTTAGTCAAAACTGTTCTGATTCTAGTAAAAACTGTAATTTTTGTCAGGTTGTCTTTTTTTTTTTCTGTTTTTTGGTTCAGAATTTCCTCATAACCAAGGGAATATCCCTATTGCTGGAAGGGTTCAAGCCAGTCTTCTTCAATGATCAGTACAAGGGTTTGGTGTCATAGAGCTTATGGCAGATATTCAGTGACATCCTCTGGACAAAACTCTAAAAGTTGTGCATAAGCAAAAGATAGAGTAATTTTGATTTTATTGGTAGATTTTCTCCCTGACAATTGCTGCATACACACAGCCTTGTCTGAAAGGTTAAGACTGCTGATTTTCTCAGATACCTAACCTCAACTCTGAAAAGGTTGCAAAAAGGCAGCCACTACATATACGAGCATTTCTCAGTTTTCCAGGACTTAGTCATGACTGGATAGTTTCTTTCCTTTTCCTGGACAGATGCACTTTGGGTTTTGGAAGAACAAAAGATTTACTCTTATTCCTTTTTGCCTGAGGTTTTAGTTGTAAGGTTGCAATGTTGAACTGTGTGTTCTTACTTATCTCCGTGAAGCATAGTCAGAAAGAAAGTCACTACACATCAATGCCACTTCCTGGAAAAATTTCATCTGTTGTACGATTCGCTGGCCAATTCCTGTGTCAAAGAAGTAGAGGTGAAAATAGGTGATGCAAAGAGATACACAACAATTTTATAGATCTGATTTGTGCTAGAAGACAAGGTAAAAGAATGAGCATCAGGGAATTCACATAAAATCGTGTAATTTTAATGCTGGCTGCCCTTTCCACTTGTTTCCTGATAAGAGGACTTTGAATGGCACCATATCAGCCCACTGCCTGACCAGTGTGGGTACGTATCAGCAGCAGGTGTGTTCATCTACACAAAAATCCAGCAACACTGCTTGCTAAGCAACCTGTGGTGCGGCGCACAAGAAAACCTGTGTATTTAGAAAGCCTTATCTTAACTTGCCACGGTACTCTTGGATATTATTCCATATTAAAGCATATTATTTTGCAACATCTATGAATTTATTTGAAAAAACTAAAAGCAATAGTGTAGATTTCTGCTTGAAGGAATATATACATATAAGGGAAAAATAGGTGATAACATGCAGTATCTTGGGGGGTTGCTAGATGGTGCTAAAACATATGCAAGTGTGACTGTATAACACAACTGCAGCATCAGCTGTATTGGTTATAAGGTAGTCTGGAGAAGATTCAAAGATGTTTTCTGCCTGTCCTAAATCCTGTATCAACTCCAATGGAAAGAACATTTGGCTCCCTGGGTTTCTCAAACAATGTTCTAGTCAGATATTCTCCAAGTCACTAAGCTAACATTTTAAAGTACTCAAGTATTTTCTATGTACAAGAGAACTGACTGCATATGTTTTGATGAAGAGAAAGTTTAGCAAAAACCATTATTTGGGGAAATTTGACATTCAGTGGGAAAAAAAAAAAGCCTTTCCAAAAAAAGAGACAGACCCTTTCCAAACCAAACAGCAAACAAACATCATGCATACCCACTTAGAAATTTTTACTTTTCTTTTTTTTTTGCTTGGTTTTTGTGAATGTTTATTTGATGAGGGTGGAATAAAATGAGTATTATCCAAAAGGTAAGTGAATGTATAACTAAAAAGGGAATGGAATGCTTTAAGTAAAATGAAAAAGATTTTTTTTTGAGTTTCACAAAATAAATGATATAATCAAACTGATAAATGCTATGTTGAATGTATTCTAAATCAAAACTTTATGTTTTGTTTCAACCAATGTACATATTCCTTGTTTGCACAGTTACAGTAACTACAATTTTCAACAGGTTTTGATGTGATTTAAACTATCGTGTTGGCTGAGGTCTTTTTAAGGCATAGTGGAGATAAAATCTTTTCCCAAGGGAATACATTAGAAAGTCATATGAAGCTTATTAAAAATTAAACAGTATAATATAGCGCATTTCCTATGGGAAAAGGTGTGGTATCTGATAATATAGAGAAGTATGGATGAGAATACAAGGGGTAAAACATCTTCTTTGGTAAGTAATTAATGTATTTATTTTAAAAATTATTTTCAGAGTGATTAGCTATTGTTTGTAAATGATTTCATTTGAAAACTGAAATAAAAAAAAAAAGCTGAAAACTAATTTGTTTTGATACCAATAAGTGCTGGCAATTACAACATTTGTCTGAGTAGTTTGGGGGAATTTAACATTGATCAAGGTTTTAATTAGGAAAACAACAAGATTGACTATAATTCTGTGGAGACAAGCTGTAACAAACTTCCATGTAGATTGGATTCAATTAACTTACAACCAAAAGAGCAGGAAACCAAACTGTGATTTAGCAAGACCAAAGTCTGCCCAAATTTAATTCATAAAATCATTAGATCAGACCTATTCCACAATCATTATTATTGGAGAGCATCAGTGGTGTTCTCAAGACTGTATTGAATAAATCGAGTATTGAGAACACCACTGATGTTCTCTAAAGATATTCCTTTCCACAGAATCACAGAATGGTTGAGATTGGAAGGGACCTCTCGAGATCATCTAGTCCAACCCCCCTGCTCCAGCAGAGACACCCAGAGCACGGGGCACAGGACTGCATCCAAGCGGGTCTTGAAGATCTCCAGAGAAGGAGACTCCACAACCTCTCTGGGCAGCCTGTGCCAGGGCTCTGTCACCCTCACAGGAAAGAAGTTCTTCCTCACGTGGAGGTGGAACTTCCTGTACTTAAACACGTTGATCAGATCTCCTCTCAGTCTTGTCTAAGCTAAACAGGTCCAGCTCACTTACTTAGTCTTTTTGCAGAAGATAGATGCTCCAGTCCCTTAATCATCTTTATTGCTCTAATTTTTTCTAGGCATATAAACATATTATCCACTTTCATTATGTCTGAGTATCTGAGAGGACATTGAAATTATAATTTCTGTCACATATGTGACAACAACTAATGATGAGACAATCTAAGTAGTCACAGGAGAAAAGCTGCTGAGAGAAATTCCAATGATGAAGGAAAAGCTATGAGGCTTTATCTTGATCTTGTGTTTCCTGTCACCATGGTATCTGAAAGAGGGAATGGATAGACTTGCACTGCCCATGCTTGGAACTGACCGAATATCAGCTACGAAGCCTGGCCCCAACTCCAAACAAAAATGCTCAGCATAAGCTAACAATGTCAACTCAGTTTTAGACGAGCATTAGACTGCATTTTGCAGCAAGTGCCTGCCCGAAATACTCACTGCAGTGATCTCTAGAAAACTGGAGCTAATCACTTTTTCACTATTTGAACCCACCTTAGGGTGTCCTCAGCTGTGATGATACCTTGTTTCCTGTGGCATGAAATGTCACTGCTCACAAAAGAGCCATCCATTTCACAGTCAGGGCAATGAAAATTTTCCTGAAAAACCCCTGTGTTCACAGGTTAGGTCAAGTGTTAGAATTTGGAGCAGTGCATTATAATGAGACTTGATTACTTTAAAAATTCTATAGTACAAAATGGGTTTTAACTTGAAAAGGAGAAAATCTGTGTTTTATTCTTCGCTTTGTTTTTACATGTTAGTTCTAAATAAGTATTAGATAAAGTAAAACATGTTATCATTTCTGATATAATTGAAAATATATAACATTTCTAACCTGGAAACTGGGTTTATTTGGATATTTTTAATTTATTTTTCTGTCAGCCTCTAAAATCAAGCAATCGAGACTAGGAGAATTTCATCATTTCCAGTGGAATGAATGTACATATGGATGAACGTACTTCAGCGTTAGTGTTGGCTGAATACTGCAGTTGAAATCACAGACCTAAATTGGGCACCGAGTCATTTTACAAAAACCGAAGAAACAGTGGGTGTACGAAGATGCAGATTCACGACAGCCAATATGAAGAATGAAGAGAACCTGAAATAATTAATAGGAAAAGTAGAAGAAAGTCGTAAACATCGCAGCCTCTCAGAGCTCAGGTATATGGCTCAGGGCCAAAAAAGCAGCCAGAAAATGGTTGCCAGAAATGGCTATTGCAACGTCTGCAGTCAGACATTGGAAACAGGATTCTCCTCTGTTTCCAAAAGGGAGTGGTCTGTTCTTTTTGTTAAAACATGCCTGAAGAAAACAGATGAATGATGTATGCATATCTTTCAGATATAATTTAATAATTAGGGCATTCATCTACTCTGGGAAAGGCTTACCTCTGTTTTTTCAGCCTAAGGCTTATGACAGACCTTGCAGAGAGACCCAGGTTTGGAGAGCCTTGTAGTGCTGTTTGTGACCAGAGCACCCTAGAGGGGCATCCTTGCTGCTCCCAGCTGCCTTATCCTGGCAAGTTCTGCACCCCTTGGCAGGAGTTTCAATCTAGGTCACGTTGCTAAGTCTGCCTGATGGTACTACCTCTCCTCAGAGCTAATGTCCATCACAGGCGAGGGCAAGGGAGCCCACGATCAGCCTTGAGGAGGAATTGCTCCTTATGACAATAAATTGACTTAATCCACTCTTGCACAAGGCATTGATGGGAGAGAACCACTCCCTTGTGTGGGTTTCTGTCCCCACTGACCATATTCAGATTCTGTGTAATGAATGTTTAAACTGCAGTCTGTAAACACTCAATAGGACAGGGAGTGGGACAAAGTATTTGTCGAAATAGTAGCAGCAAGCTTGCTACTACTACATGAAGAAACATGAGTGTGTTTGTCATTTAAATACGAGATCTCATGTCAAATGCTGACTTCAGTAAAAGGGACCGAGAGCGGGGCTCCCCTCTTTCCTCTTCCACCGAAGTGGATGCTGGCCTGGTTATTAGTTCTGCAACATCTGAGCCTGAGATCTCTTGAGAGATATGGCTTGGCAGAAGAGGAGGATGTTACACACAGGTCTCTGTCTTTCTCTTCTGGCTACTGAGGAAGGGAGGGAACCCCAGCACCACCAGTGTGGTGTGCTCCTGAAGGGATGGCTCTTTGTCAGGGGAAGACCAGCAGAGCGAGAACTAGATCCAAGCAACTCATTGTGGGCAGATAAATGCAATCATGGGCACCTTCGGAGGGAGGCACTGCACTATGAGGTATTATGCAGAAGTATCTGTGTTCTACAGTCAGCAGCTAAATTGTCATTTTGAGGAACACAATATTGGACTGAGCAGTGTAAACTGTGGGCTGCCTGACTTGTGCCACCTGAGCCTTTGAATCTAGTCAAATATTAATTCCACAGCATGAGGGGGAAAAAAAGACTTGCTAGATATGATCCAGACATAAATGATCTAGACCTTTCTAAAATTTGGAAAATGTTAATATTTAGAGGCTTTCTACGTAGCTGAGAAATGTACGTGTAATGGCTTCTAAGGCTGTGTAATTACAAGTCACTCGGCTGTTTGTTAGATACAAATGGAAACTTTTGTGACAAGGAGGCACAAGGGCTTTTGATCCTTACTTCTATGAAAAAGCTTCTGCAAAGCACCTGTAAAAAACTTTGTAGCTATTTGAAAAGTAAGAGTTCTAGTGATTAACAGTTATAGTGAAAATGTCTGCATTCTGAGTAGACTGCATATGCAGAAAGAAGGTCTTTTATCCATATTTTCATCCATAAAATTTCAGAATAAGTCTAGTAATAGAACATGTAATAGATTAATAAATTCTTAAATTAAGTAGGAATATTCAGATTTTGAAATTAATCAGCTAATCAGTAACTAAACATGTAGCTTACTGGTGAATTAAATTGTTGTGCAGCCAGACCTGTCCTTGAAATCTATGTATAGATGTATATATTCCAGAAGTCAGGCTAGACTACATATGACCTACTTTAAACAGTTTTACAGTGGCGGTATGCTTTATATACACTATGAAAAAGCTTTTTTTGTGTGTGCGTGCCATTTCCACTACTGGTGCACTGAGGATGTGTAAGCAGGAATCAGGACCTTTAAGGAGCTGACTTTTATTAAGTAATTTGATGCCTAGAGCACATGGAGACAAGTCTGTCCTGAAGAAGGATCATATAGCATTGAAATCTATTCATCTCATACCTGTTCCAACATATTATTTTAGTCCTGCACTAAACTTGAAACATTGACAGGATAGGCTTGCTTGATACCGTTTCAGATACTTTTCTACAGCAGTAACTAATAGCTGCTTTTAAAGTGTAGTGAACTGTATGCAGCGCAGAAAGACAATCTACCCCAAAGAGCATAATTTTAGAAGAATAAACATGCTTCATTTCCAAGCTAAATCTATCAAGGTCTGCAGTAAATAGTGCTAAAAAACCTTCAGGACAAAATGTAATCACCTCCCAGAGTGTGAGCCCACAGAGCTGCTGAGACAAGGGAATTTCAGACCTTGATTGTGATCTCATTAAGAACAAGACACATTATCTTTGCTTTTTGTAAAGTGAGCCCAATATTTGTATTTGGTTGCAAGATTACAGCTTGCATCCTGTCAGAACAAGAGGAATCAGCAGATGCATGTGAGAGTTAAGCTCTGAGCTGTACCAGAGAAAGCTACAACATCTCACAGCTTATTTATATTAAAATATTTCTGTGTAAGTAATGCAAACAGTAGGATAAAATGTGAAGAAAGTAAGTGCTGAGCAGAAAGTAAGCACTTTGTGTATGCTTGGGGGCTGTGGAAGAACTGAAGGAGTGTCAGGGTGGAATTAATTTCCTATTCACTACATTCCGCAGCCTAAGAATAGAATAAAAGCAGAAAACACACACATCTATTTAAAAAGGAGACCTTGGAAAGTGAAGCAGAAGCCATAAAGCTGAAGAGGAAACACTAATGTCTGAGAAACAGCAAGAGGTCATCATCCACTGAAGCAAAGCATCCTGCTGATGACCTCGTACTGCTCGTGTAGGCCAGAAAGGGATGTGGGGTAGGGAGAGAGGATTGATGATTACATTTCTCTTAATGTTTATTTATGATTAAGAAAGAATACTACTTTAGCGTCGGTGCAGGCAAAGTACTGGCTTTAAAGGGGTAATCACTGACAGGACCAAATCTGAAGAGATGCCAAGTCTCTAGCAACTACTGCTGGCTTTGCAGTTGTCAGGGTGCAGCCCTCTTGGGAGTTAGTCTCAGGAGAACTATTAAAAAATAAACCATATCATAATATTGTGAACAAAACAGAACAACTCTCTCAGCAGACACAACATAGTCTCATCACAACTAGACATACCATCTGCTCCCAATCTGCCCTGCACAAATGAAGCTCATCCATTAAGCAGAGAATTCCTAAAGACAAGAGCACTTGACTTTCCATCACAACAGTAAACAGCAAGCAAACTTTCTGTGTACTGGAGTTGGTGTTAGAGCTTCATTAAGAAGAAGGGAGAATGTCTTCACAGTATTTATTGTGGTGGGAACCCCCTGGTTTTCAAGGGCTCTCTTGTCAAACATGAAGCTGGACTGAGAAGTTCATTAACAGCCAAATTTCTGTGAAATCAGCATGGATATTTGTATAAATGCTCAGCAATACGGCTAAAGGAACTCAGGTGGCATTTCTAGACTTACGGATCCCTGTGGTCTTTAAGCAGAAGCACGGATGGGGGTATTATGAATGGATTTTACAAGTAACTGCTTCTGTGTGTGCTGCCTGGATGGGCCAGCAGTGCCACTCTTGTGATGCCATCAGGGCAGGAAGCAGGGAGCAGAACGAGTCTTCTCAAGGAGCGCTGGTCAACAGAGGCAGCCCAAGTGGCATTCTGCAGACCAAGTCCGGCCTATAAGGTGATTCTCTGGGTACAATTACCACATGAATCTATATTAGCAAATCCATTTCTCTCATATAAATTAGAGTTTTCCAGCCAGCAGCTTGGATAGCTAAATTAAATGTGTAAGAAATGAACAGCACTGATCATCTGTGATTCTCCAAATGCTACCAAGAAGTCATAACATCCAGGATGAATAATTGAATAACACTTCTGGGCACCAACATCGGATATTTGAGATTCAGGTTCTTATTCTGAGTTGGAGAGAGAATAGTATTCTAAAATGTTTTCAGAAATGTAGAACTAAGTAGAAATGTCTGTTTTGGGGGTTGCTCAGTTAACTACATGCTTTTATATTTTGCATAGAATATTGTAAGGGAGAATTAAGTTCCTTCTAAATTAGAGTGCTCTTTTTGTAGGTACCTGAGCAGAACTGCCCAAAACACAGGTCTAGTAGACCTTCATAGTCATTTTTTGTGGACTGCCCATGGTCAAGGTCAGGTTGGCAGGAATGTATACAGGATTCTCTTGGCATTTGATAAAAGCTTAGATTAAAAAAATCTTGGTACAATCCAGATCTTGCTTAAGGTTTTTCAAACCTAAATGGCTTAGATGAAACATTTAAAACCAGGAGATGTCTGTACCTACTGCTGTTTTCTTGCAATGCAGGTATTCCCTGCACATCACTGGGGATTATGCAGACAAAGGAGTTAAACCCTTGGTATACATATACAAGAACAGAGTTAATAGACTCAATGGGCTCTCCTGGTCTTATGTTTTTGGTTTTCTCTTAGCAGTATGCTGGCTGGAAACTCTCATGCTATAGTAAAAACAGACTTTCAATCAAATGAATTTTTTCAAAAAAAATCTAGTCACCAACAACAGCTGTGAAATTTCTGCCATGTGTCTCTACTGCACACTATTGTTTTTAAGAACTGTGGCCATTCTTCAGCATATTTCCACTACAGTTTTCAACATATAATTATTAGTCTGAAATAGGTAAAATCGCTGAAATCAATCCTCATTGATTTAAAGGCAATAGGTGGTATCTGATATTGAAATGTCAGCAGCAACTAAACAAAGTTACTACAAGATAAAATTAGAAATGTAAAATGCGTTTTATTTGTGAGAAAGCTCATGGTTTTAGTCATTATTGTTATAGGAGTCCCTCCTTTTCTGATAGGAAATTTCATGTTGTTACAGTAAACCCCCCACAGATCAGCTTTACTTAGAAAAGGAAGTTTTGTTTTAATGTAGTGTTTCCATGCCATTTATCAGCATGCAGCAAACTTCATGATTAGGAAATAACACTTGAGTTGCTTGCACTCCATATCCTGCCTTACTGAGTTCTGCTTCACTCTACCAACACTGCTCTTGTCCTAATGTCCTGTAGCCATTTTTAAACATTCTTTTATAAGGTAAGGAAAATCCTGGCAGTAAGTTTTGAAACAAAATCAAGTGTCTGATAACAAGCCACTTTTCAGGACTGTGTAATAAATTGCTTAATGTTTTGACTCTATGAACTGATTAGGACTTCGTTCTAAAATTCTTTATTCTTTGTATGTGAGAATTGTAAACAGCAGACAGAAGAGACATTGGAGTTCAATTTTTCTCAAGTTCAAGTATTTCCTTACAAATTTAACTTTGGACGTCAAGGATTCTGGCTAGTGAAGTCACTGAAATTCTGAATATTTAGACTATATTATAGTATATATAATATATTCAGATATATTATATAATAATATGTCTATACATAATATATAATATATTCAGAAGAAAAATCTACTTTGAAACAGTTCTCTGAAACAGAATCCTCTGTTTTCCTAGCCATAAGAGCATGGCAGTATTAAGCTGTGGCTTTGATATGCAATAAGCATGTCTAATTTAAATTCACTTGATATTACTAATATCAGCTAAGCCTTTGTGCATTTTCTAGATTGCAGGAATATTATTATATAATCAATATCTTCATTTCAAATAGGAAAATTTGAATCATATCCTTCTCCTCAAGCAAATATCAAATACTGCAAACCAGCAGCACTTCAGGTCACTTGCTTAAAAGACTGTCTCAAGCCAACAGTGCAATCTGTTATTCACCTAAGTCAGGGAAAAATGGTTTAAGGACCCTATCTCCTACAGAAAGAAGCTTGCACATAGCAAATAATAATATTTTTAAAGGTTGTTGTGAAGAAAATAACTCGAATTTTGTATTTTTCCTTAAACATTTACAGTTCCTTTCAACATATAAATATTTCTGCATAATGAATATTACCTTCTACTGCAAACCCAGGTTATAAGGATTACTTCAAAATAGTCATGCATCTTATTGAGTTGCACTGAAGAACAGGAAGTAACTGATGTAAATCTTCTTTCCTTCTACTATTTTGCAAAAAATCTTTATACTTTCCTTCAGATAAGTGCTGCACGAGATAAACGGTGACTGGAGATAAATAGCAAACATTAACAGGTACGGTTGTTTTTTTTCTCCTTTGTCTCTTTTCTAGTTCTAGTAAAGAGGTTCTTACTGAGAACTTTGCTCCTTGATCTTGCTATGACCTGCCACAATCATGTCAGCCATCTGTTTTGAAAGCAATTCATTTCTATCAGTCACTGCATTAATGACCTGCTTCAAGCTTACTCTTGACAACAGTGATTGCTCTATGGGACTGCTAGGTAAGAGGAACGTCGTAGTGTGAGGCCTGATCCAAAATCTGTCACTTGTTCAGCAGTGTCTTCTCATGTTCTTCAAAAGATTTGGTTTGAATCCCAGACCTGTTACCTATGCAGAAGTCTGTGGAGCACCAGTGAAGACAAAATGCTCATGTTAATATGGCAACTGGCTAAAATTGGTTAAAACACAGCAATCAAAGTTGAAGAAAGATGGCTATAGTGGAATGGCCTGGTGTAGTAAGTGAATGTAGAGGACTATCTATGTTTGCATCTCCTTTTCCTTTGTGGGAAAATTAAGGCTAAATCTTTAGCAGAACAAAGCTTTGGCCATGATCCTTTGGACCTGACTGAGAGATCAGCAGGCAAACAGCTTATGAAAACCCATCAGATCAACTGGCACTGGAAAATATTCTTCAAAATCAGTACTCGCTGATACTATGATTCAGTTTATTCCAACAGTCATGGAGGACCTCCTCATTTGGTGGCTTCTCTGGAAAGTGGAAGATCTCCAGAGTCCTATCACCAGACAGGGAAGCAAAGGGAGACTCCCTAAGAACAATCACTGTTCCTATTCTGAGAAATGGAAAGCTACCTTGGGAATGGGAATATTCCTCACATAGCAGGAAAGTGTGCAGTAAGGATATTACTAGGTTCATGGACATTTTCACTGGAATATAAATCTTGACTGTAACGTATAAGCGCCTTGTACAAAACCACAGTTGTCTTTTTAAAGAAAAATATTGCCCTGGCTTGAAGTAAGTGTGGTGTCAGGCTCGCCCTCTCTGATGGGAAAAGAGATCCTAGATCTTGTCCTTTCCCTAAGAAAAATTTCCTAAGAAAGATAAAAGAGATCTTTCCTGTGCAACCAATTCTTATCTATATACACTGTTTTTCAGGTCATTAGTTGGCTAAGTGAGCATCAAGCAGCGGCCTCCCATATCTGGTATTATTTGGAATGGGATATATCAGGATTGGTAGCTTTGTTTAAAATACAGGCAGAGCAAGGGAAGTTGGCAAGAGACAGTGTGAAAGGGATCATCTGCTGCGGCTTCGGGCAGAGCTGGAGGTTGCATAGAGTTATTGAAAAATACTGCCAGGCCACTAGCAAGTCTCAGGTCTTCAGAAGGACACACAAGGACTTCAGATTTCAGTACCCTGAAGAGTCTGTTTTATGATGTTAAATTTTTATAGTATCAGTGAGGAAAATATAAAAAAGAGGGCTTTTTTAAAAAAATGATGATAATTTTTCCCCTAATCTTCTCTCCTTCTATTATTCTATTTTTTTAAGTAAAAAATTCTCCTTGAATTCTGCATTAAAAGATGTTAAATGCTAATTCTGAAAGAGCTGTGGGCAGTGGAGAGGATTTAATTTTGGGACAAATGTTCTAAATGAGGTTCAGGCACCATTTGATTTAAGAGTGCATACTTATGAATAGTAGCATTTTCAATTTACTTATTGAGTGAATCTATGCTCAGACAAAGATGTATTTTATTTCTATGTGTTTTTTTTTCTTTTTGTTAGTTTTCATAGTTTCAATAGCTTGACTATTTTTGTCTCATTGTAGCAAGCCATGGCATCCTTTAGAAATTATGACAGAGCTTTCCCCTCTCTACACCTGATCAAAGATCTTCACACAGTGGCTGTACTGTTTGAATGCAGAAGTGGATTTTGACTGCTCTTACAAAGCCATTCATCTTCTTAGACCCCGTGGAAACAGACTTCCTCTATCTGACAACTATCTAGCAGGAGGGGAGAGCAGACCAAAGACTGGGGTGATGTATATACATATCTTTCTGTCCACATGAATATTTCCCCAGAAAAAAAAAATGTAATTCCAAGTAGTATATTCCATGCTACATTTTTTTTTCCCATCCATACTACATTTTTCCCCTGGACTGTGCCAGGGCTGGTCCTAAGAGAATCCTCAATGGATTTCTCTTCTTATAGTGATGATGGGACTTGGGGGTACTTGGGATAGGACTCCAACTCTGCACAGTGAATTATATGTCTTCACAGCAAGATCTGTCCTTCACCAGAAATTATTCCCCCCACACACACTCACCCACAGACATTTCCGAAAGAAAATCCTTTGATTTACTCAGAAAATATGCTTCCCCCATCACTGAAGTATAGTCATTACTGAGATGGAGACCAGCAGGTCTTATTACCTGCAACAAAGCATACAAACTAAAGGAAAGAAGTGCAAATAATTCTGTTTCCTAGATATCAGGCTTTTTAAAGCAGATTTCTGATCTGTGCATTGGTCAGCCAGGGGTAAATACATATTGGTTGGTATAGGGACAAATATAAAATAGATTCAGCAACCTGTGTGGTGTTTTTAAAAGGCAGTGAAAGTGGATAAATGCAGTATTGGAGCTGGACAAGTTCAGATTGGAGATTCCTGTTATGTTCAGCTTTATTCAGCTGTATTTATTATCAACTATGTGCTACTTCCCACAGTGAGTCTCCAGTCTGGCATAAACAATAGAAAGGAATAAAAAGAGTTCACGACTATGTGTTGTGTAAAGTTGAAGGTTGCTTGTCGGATAAATACAGAGCTAGAGATACAATTTAGCACCAACTAATCATACGACATGTTAATTTGACAGCATTCTTCCTCTGTGCTCAGGAGCTTGCTGCTCAAGGCTTTCACCGATAAGCAGAGCCGGGGCATGGGAAAACAGCCCGGGGCAGTGGGGCGCTGAGTGGGATGCGCAGCGGACAAACGCCAGGTCGGTGGCTGTGCGGGATGCAGCACCAGCCTCTGCTGCTGCCTCCCCACAGCGTGGCAGCTTTGGAGACAGCCCTGACCCCATTCAGTCACTCTGCTCCGTAATCGGCCTCGAGGCTTCGCTGAGCGGTGGTGGCTCGTGCGAAGCAGCCGCGACCGCGCCGGTGGCTACAGGCAAAGCGTCCGCGCGTGTGGGGCTGCCTCCCGCGGGCAGATGAAAGGCGACCCCGCTGGTGCCAGCCTCATGGTCCCCTGCAGCGGTGCTGGGGCTGGCCGGAGACACAGCTCCTCATAACAGCTGAGAGGAAATTTATTTTACCAAGAATCCATATCCCACTGCCTGAGTGAATGAGCAAAGTGCCTATTAAAAGCAAGCCTACATGAACAGGCAAGTACAAATCGTTTATTGCCACTGAAATAAACCAAAGGAATAAATACTGTTGATGGAGCTTCTCTCCTAGAAAGAAAAGAATGAAAAAAAAAAGAAAAGGAAGAAAAGAAAGCGCGAAGAAGAAGGAAAAAAATGAATAGAAAAAGAGAGAAAAGAAAGAAAAAAAAAGAGAAGGAAGGAGAGGGATCGCACACACTGCTTTTGCCTTCACAGCTTTAATGAAGAATAACAAAATCAGCAACAGATCACCTGAAACTTTCTTTGGCAGCATTACAAACTAAAAACAGGAGAGGAGAAAGCCTAATTAATGTGATCAGCAAGAAGCTCAATCTGCCTCTAAAAACCTGAGGCCTCTGATGTTTTTACTGAAAAACTACAATATGTGATAGCTGTGGGTATGGTTTGTGAGACGTGGAGCTACAATGAGAAGCCTCAGTGTAGTTTATGTAGAAGTTCACGTAGAATTTCAGTATTTGCTTGAATTTGGTGGTGTTCCAGTTTCAGATGAAAACACAGTCGTTAAAGGCAGACTCCAAGGTAGCTGAAATTTTCCAGCCAGCTTTAATGATACGTAATGAAATTGTTCTCGTGCTGCATAGAAGGGAGGCAGTGTATTGTGTTCTGTACTTTACAACAGTATCTTCTTTACTTAGCAATAGTCTTTCTTTATAGTAAGGTCAAAAATATAATCAATTCTCTCTGCTGAGACTGCAGAACCTTAGCAAGCATTG
Source organism: Crypturellus undulatus (assembly GCA_013389825.1). Lineage (NCBI taxonomy): Eukaryota > Metazoa > Chordata > Aves > Tinamiformes > Tinamidae > Crypturellus > Crypturellus undulatus. The sequence continues at coordinate 424,887 of VWPW01017276.1, read as the reverse complement.
CAGGGATCTGTTCTTTATGAAAGTCCAATTTGAAAAATCAAATGATGTGTGACACTTTCACCAAAGACAGAAAACTACTTTGGAGTTCAGAAGCTTCATGTAGTCAAAATGAGCAAATCCTTGTGTCCCCATGACTTTAACTTCTCATACCTGAATCACTGAAAATGATTCAATGTGTTCCCAGAGCAAGCTGAGAAAGTGAGCACTGAAGGAAGAGATCTCTAAGGCCAGAAGGAAGCGATGAAGCTGCCACTTAATTATCTTCTCTGCTGGAGTCCCCCACAAAAATCAGCCAAGGAAGTTCCTGAGTGACTTTCATCTAACAGCAACACCAAAAATCGTCAATAAGCAGCAAACATCTATATATGTAAGAGATATGTCACATTTACTGAAAAAAATTCCTTGATATTAGCATGAGTGAGACTGTTGCCATCACAGAATTTATAGGAATATCAAAATAAGAAATAAAAAGGCACTATCTAGAAGGGTCTTGATTCCTTCAAAGAAAAACATATTTGGATTCTAAATATTATTTCTTCATTCCCTTTCCTCTCCTCTGTTCTAATTCTATTTTAGTCTAGCTGCTGAATATGAGGCAAATATAGATCATAAAAGGTCCTATTATTATTATTACAGGCTCTACTTGTAAACTTTGCTTTTAAGTCAGGTACATAGCTCCTCTTTTCCCATGGACATGAGCCAGAAGTCAGGGAGTCCAACCACTATTACTTCTATGAGTCTAAACCGAACTTTTTAAATTTCTTTATACAGGTAGAAGTGCAACAGCTCAACAAGAAGAGTTGTTTCCCTTCTGGGAATACACTGGTACTTAACAGTCACAGCAGTGAAGGGGGAACTTAAAAAGAAAAAAAAAATGAAAGGTTTAAAGCTGGGTGTTACACAACCCAGGTAAGCACTCAAAGAAGGATATAAACTATGGGCAAAAAGGTGACCTGTGCTTATGTGTGGATTGAATGAGTCTTGAGAATACTTACCAAAATGATCCTTCTGGGACATATCACACAGTATCTGTCTTGATTCATAACTGTATGCAAGGTGTAAAGTGCTTTTGCTACCAAGTCTTTGGCTATTTTGCATGCACCCTGAAGCAAAAACTCAGGTACAAAAAGACATTAGACATCTAGTATAAGGAGGAAATAAATAGGAACTTTAAAAGATCTCACCTGCACCTAAAATCAGATTTAAGTGTCTGAAATGGGACTTAGGCAAGTAAATCACTATGCAGATTTACTTCTAGGTAATTTAAAGTATGGTACTCCCTTTTAACACAGAACATCTTTGACAATGTTGCCAAAGTGTGATGTTGCATAATTCTTTTAAAATGATGCTAATATATAAATAGGGACACCAAGAACCATCATAGCACCATTAGTGACAGTGCAAACCTTCCTGGACAGTCTTGTCAGTGTGACTCCATTTGTTCTAGAGTTGTTGGTGTTTGGGTAAGGCACACAAACTCCACGGTGAAGTAAGCTGGAATGGGAATCTACAGTCAGCCAGTGTCAACCATGTCCATGTTTTTCTCCTGAAAAGGTAGGACCAACTAACTTACCGCCATGAGTAGGGCACCCAACCTCTCACTGAGAGGATGGAAGAATCATAGAATCACAGAATCATTAAGGTTGGAAGGGACCTCTAGGATCATCTAGTCCAACCCCCCTGCACACGCAGGGTCACCTAGAGCACGTGGTGCAGGGCTGCATCCAAGCGAGTCTTGAAGATCTCCAGAGGAGACTCCACAACCTCTCTGGGCAGCCTGTGCCAGTGCTCTGTCACCCTCACTGTTAAGAAATTTTTCCTTAAGTTCCTGTGGAATTTTTGGTGTTTCAGTTTGTGGCCATTGCCTCTAGTTCTGTCAGTGGTCACCAGTGAAAACAGGCCAGCCCCATCCTCCTCGCTGCCTCCCTTGAGGCACTTATAGACACAGATCAGATCCCCTCTCAGTCTTCTCTTCTCCAGGCTGAACAGGCCCAGCTCCCTCAGCCTCTCCTCATAGGGCAGATGTTCCAGGCCCCTGATCATCCTCGTGGCCCTGCGCTGGACTCTCTCCAGCAGCTCCACATCCCTCTTGTACTGGGGGGCCCAGAACTGGACACAGTTCTCCAGATGTGGCCTCACCAGGGCTGAGTAGAGGGGTAAGATCACCTCCCTCGACCTGCTGGAGACGCTCCTCTTAATGCACCCCAGGATCCCATTGGCCTTCTTGGCCACGAGGGCACCCTGCTGCCTCATGGTCAACCTGTCATCCACCATGACGCCCAGGTCCTTCTCTGCAGAAATAAGCTCATCTGCCAAGCTTGTGGTCAACCTGGCTGTCCAGGAGGGATGTCAGCTGATGGCAGATTCAGTGTCCAATGGGGATATAAATCTACACAGAAAAAATAAATGCTACATTGCGTTGTTATTTTTAATCATGTTTTTGATATTATTCTGTCTGCAATCATACATCTTCTTGAGTAGCGAGATCTCCTCTCAGTTTTGAGTTCCCTAGTTTTCTGATCTCTCAGTAACATGCAGCAACTTGAACTAGATTAATTCTTAATTAACCTTTCTGAATAAAACAGAAATAATTTCTATGTTATTATTGTAAATTTGCAGCAGTGATGGTGACTGATAAGTTCCGGTGCTCAAGTGCGTTGTTACTTCCACGCTCAGCAAGGCCTGGTAGCCTTCTTGAACAGCTGCTGGTTCCAGGAACCCAGCACACATTCTGCTCTTCTGAATGGGCAACCCATTAAAAATGCTGTCAAGACACAATCACAGCCTGGCAGCAGTGAAAAGGCTATGAAATGATAGGCACAACTATATGTTTTATATTTATGAACGTGAAGTCTATTAAGGAAGAGAAATGTGAGTTTGCAAGATTAATGAAGTTTCCAAGTTTGGATGAGCTCTACAAGTGGGATAAAACTTGCTATTGAATCACAGTAAACTTTTAATTGACTAAATTTACTGATACATTTTATTGCAAGTGCCAATAACTATGGAACAAAGCACTACATAGAGCAGGCTGGGGAGAAAGATAAGCCTTTGCAGCCTATTCATTATTTATCTTTTTTATTATTTCTAAACTAAATATAGTGCAATAATAGATCTTGATTATCATCAGGCTTTCCATATTCTGTTTACATTAAAAATTAAAAAAGAAATCAATATAAAAGAGTTACAAATACAGTGCACTGAAAGAAAAAAAAAAACGCTTTGTAAAGAAATTATGTTCTTCCTGCAGGAGAACAGATTTTGCATGCTATGAATAGCAGCTTTTCAGTAAGCCAGCTAACAGATTTTGATAGAATTATAATTTATGAGGTATTGGTTGGGCAAAGCAATATTAATATTTTATCCCAGGAAAGGTTGCATCAAGATTAGCAAGGTAGCGTATTTCAACTTTTATTTTCCTCCATTTTCAATGTCAGTAAGTCTTGTTTATATTGTCAATCAAAGAACAGCTTCTGCCTGGAGAGTTTATAGAGACACTTCATTTCTTCAGAGAACTAAAACTGATACACTTTGTAGAATATTTGTTAATCATTTTTTAGAGAAAATATTTACTGCTACAGTACTGTCTGAAATAGCATTTCAACTTGTGCAATGCAGGATGCAAGGATTCTCCTTGCAAACTTCTGGCAGTTTATGAAATATCATTTTTGAAAGTGTATTTAAAGTTTTTAGTAAACTTTCACTTCCAAATACAATAAGTATAATTTCATGTCAGTCTCTCTCAGAGAACTCTTGAAATATGCTATGTAAATTATGTTTCCAATTAGGTGCATTCATAGTGTTCATAGGACACAAACCTTTTCAAACGGGAACATCCCAGGCATAATAAGTATTTTCTAGGCTATGGCTGTAGATTGCCTGTTAACATAAGTGAAACTTGCATATTCAGCCTCATCTACCCGATGTATTCATAAATAAAAAGACAGTCCTTGCAAGTATCATAAGATAGGACACACAGAGAGAGAGCCTCACACCTCTTATGCTCTTGCATTTACTTTTGGGGTTTTGAGGTTTAGGATTGACATTTGCAAATTTTTCATTGTACTATTGAGAACATAAAACTTACTAAAACAAAAAAAAAGTTATAATTGTGTGACTACAGGAGTTACGTGTTTTAGAAATACACCATGTACCTTTAGATAACAATAAAATTGGAGTAAGGGCAATGCCATCAGTACAGTAGAGAATATAAACAAAGATTTATATATATGTATATATTTATGAAGGGAAAGAACTGACATCCCATTAAGTTCACCTCTGTTTTAAAGCCCTGGTGTATTAAATTGGACAGTTCCTAAACCCAGGTGGATCTTCATGCCCTGCTATCATACCTTCATTATCATGAAGATTCACTTGAGTACTGTGCTAAAAAGTTAAGGCTATGCAGTACTAGCCCAAAAATAAAATCATACTTATAGTGGTAGCAATTTGACTACAATACCTTCCACTAAAATGTGAAACAGAGAAAGTAATTAATCAAGAAGAAAAATCACAGCTGAGTAAAGCCAGCTGTCTTCAATTTGCCCATAACAGTGTGAAAGTGAACAAATTCAGCTTCTAGGGGGAGCTGTGTTTTCTGTGGGGAAAAGAAATGCATTAACATATTAATTACTCAGGAGTCCCACAGAAGAGTTTCTGTCTTTATTTTTTTTTTCTCCTGTGGTATCAGACACTGCCATCATACTTACCAACACCAGTCACTCATAGCTCCTCTTTAACTGGTGAATTAATGAAAACACCTGTTTTGATTCTACGTTTGAGGGTCAGAGCTCAATTTTCTTTAAACTCTATCAGGAAGGTGCTCACTTGTGCAAAGCACTGGAGAGTTTTAAAAGAGCATTGGTTGTTCTTTTTATATAAAACTCCCTTGTGAGATAAGGCTTTTGCTTCTAAAGATTTTAGTTGCCTTCCAATGACTGATTTTTCTCTCACATCTGTACGAATCCATTAACCAACATGGACTTTACATCAGTGTTTGCAGACTGGATAAGAAGGAGCATTCAAGTTCTATAAGTCATAGAAGGAGCATACATTGTCCTCTAATCTAGTTCAGAGAAATGAACTGAGATCTTTTAACCGTAGGAGTTATTGCTTCTGCATGAAATAAAATCTTCTCTTCCCTCCTGCTTTTCTTCCTCTTAAATGCTTCTATCTTCCTCATTTCTTAGAGTTTAGGATACAAAACCAACACATATGCTCATTTTTCCTTCTGCTCAGACACAGTCAGTTTGCCCAGTCATTAACACACCCTGCATGGGTCTTTGGGACTAGACTCAATGTCAGAGAATGCTGCGGCCTCCCCACACCAACCGTAACAGGAGAAAGAAATGGAGAAAAAAAAAAAAAAGAAAGAAATGGGAGAGAAAAAAAAAAAAAAAAAGAGCGAGAGAGACAGAGAGAGAGGGGGAGAGCATCTATGCCCAACCAAGTTCCTGGCTTCTTTTCCAGGATGACCCGACTCCAACCGCTTGCTTATTTCTGCCTCAGGGTGGGAGAAATCAGGTAATTCCCTGCATTTATATCTTTCTATTCTTCAGTCAATGGGTTGAAAGAAGAAGTGGAGAGAAGACTTAGGCCTCATTCAATCATTGCCTTGATTTTGACTTTCACACTCTTCTTTGGTTTGCAAACATCTGAAAGTCTCAGAAAATGATTTGTCCTTTGAGCAGACTTTCCTAAGAATGAAGAGCTAGCATTTACCTAATAAACTGCCCTGAGGAGAAATGAACAGGGACTCCCACAAACTCTCAATTTATATATTTCATGTAGAGGAAATATTGCAGCCTTTGGACACTCTTTAAATACCTTTTATATGCTGTTGCTTTCTTCTATTTTGCACAATAATTTCTTTGAAAGTTTTGTAGTCTAAACTAATTTCCTCCACCACAGCATTTTATTTGCTGATTGTCCCTAGGTAGCTTAATTACTGGTAAGAGAATAATGAAGTAAACCTGGAGCCAATATTTAAGTAGAGTGGAGCTACTCAAGTGTAACGAGCATTTTAAATTTACATTTTAGTACTTTATAAAGACCTGTTACAAAATACCACTTTTCCTCCTGCCTTGCCTCTTAAAAGCTGCCAGGATTAGGTGTGCTGCAGTTAACACGGAGAGGCAATGTGCCCCTCAGGAGGGGCTGCTTTCTGATGGGCAGGCTGTTCTGGGGCTTCGCTCTCTGAGCCATCTTTATTAACACAGGACCTTAAAAGGTCTCCTAGTGTTTCTTTACCTTGAGGAGAGTATTCTGAATTACAATTGATGTCCTTGCATGTTCTAGCACAGTTCATTATTTTCCATTTACTTACATTCTTTCAGTAATTTTGGTTAGGTGAGCTCTTGAATGTTTTGTTTTTCCTGTCAGTATTGCTGCTGGCTTCCAACAGAGCTGAATTCATCTGCAGTGACAGGGAGGCTCCCTGTACAATCCCATCCCATGGCTGTGTATGTCCATCCGCGGGAGCAGAAAGGGCCCAGTTGGCGGCATGCTCTTGCCCAATGTCAGATGGAGGGTGCTGCCTTGGTGTGCCCCCCAGGGCACCCCAGGTAGTGCCTGCATTGGGTGAGGAGCAGCATGAGCTGCCTATTTGAGTGCAACCGTAGAGAGGAGAGTGTTCAGCTCTACGCATGTGAGCTCCTGTGCTCAGATGTAGAAAATGGGCTCTGCCCTTTTTCATTTCCTGGCAGAGATGTAGCCCAAGGGACTAAACTGAAACTTGAGTAATATCTTCTCTTCTGCAATTTCTTTTTTTCATGATTAGCATGGAGTGACTTAATCAGCCAGGGCCTAGTAGGTGACAGCAAATGGTGCTTTGTTCCCAGCTGATCACATGTGTTCTGTAATATCTAACAAAGTCTGGAGTCCCAAACCATATTTATTGGTCTTAGCCTCACACACCCCTCTTGGGGTCTATAAAGATGTGATGCCCTCAGCCACATTTCATGAATATTGGAAATGTTATCACTTTATAGCTAAGGGATTTGAAATGTGAAAGGTGCTCTATAAGTTACTACTTACGGGCAGTCTTGTGTGAACTAAATTTGCAATCTGTTCTTTTAAACCATCAAATTCATTTTGATGCAATTTAGAAAATATGTAGCATTTCAATCATGAAGGATTTTATTTTAATAAAAGTAATAAGGGAACTTCAAGGGTTGTGATTATTACTGGATAACCACATCCTGGGGGAATTAGAGCCATTTAGATACTCTTTGTGTCCAATTAAAATATGACACCATGGGATTAAATGTTAGGACATATACCACGAATAATGATTTCATGCCTTATTAGGTACAAATAAATGTTAACAGGACAAGAAACATAACAGGCCAGATTAACTCTTGGGGCAAGTGGGACAACACTCGGTTAAATTTTACACATTTTGTGCCCAATATGCCATGACTGGATTCAGCCAAGTGTCTTTTTATGGCTGTGATATTTATGGTTCATATTGATCCTGGGTACTGCACCATAGTGAGAAAACACTCCCTTCACAAACTGAATACCCAACACTGACAAAACTGATCTTGCTCAGGCTTGTTTTACAGGAGGTGACTAAAAACACAGACGGGGCTAATGATCCCATTACAGTGGGTATGAAGCTCAGCCTAACCAGCACCTTGTAAATGTATCTTTTAATGGCCTACCGGTAACAACTTATATCCACAAGATTAGAATTGCAGTATCTTGTTTAAAGTTATCTTGTTGTCTGATGGTACACAGTCTTCAGTTAGTCTCCTTTTCTGAGGAATGGCAAGGATTAAAATTGCACAAACTAACACTGAACAACAAACCATACAAATTACGTTTTAGTAAAGACTGAAGAGAGGAGTGGGGGTTCATTCCTACCCTGCTAAGGGTTAGGCTTCTAGATAATGTCTGGGAATACTCTACAATCCATTATTAACCAAAAACTAGTATTAAAATCATCAGGTGCCTAAACCTCTTGACAGAGACTGCAGGGCTGCAGCCCTCCCTTCCTGCCCTCCAACCAGTAGCACTGTGGGCATCCCCACATGGGAGAGGGGAACGGAGTCCTAACCTGACTGAAAGGATTTAAACTGACAAATCATCCCAAATGTATCTTAACCTGTTCTTTCTGTCCTTTTTGTTGACACTGTGTTACTTTACATGGAAGGGACAAATATTCACCGATTAACAGCATGGGGAATGACAGTAGCCCAGTGTACACTCACTTGTGTAGGTGGGGGAGACCAACCTGCAATGAATTTTTGGAATGTGTGGGAATTCAGCCTCCCCTTCCCCAGATGTGTGATATGACAGTTACTCTATAGCATCTCAGTCTTCCTAGTTCCCTTTGGCTGAATTAATACTTTTTAAATGTCTTTCAAAGGATTTTCAAGTCCCCTTCGGGTCAATTATATTATGTGTATATTTAAAGGTAAACACACAATTAAGCTGGTTATTTCATTTGAAAATTGATTCATATTCATCCTTTATTTGAACTAACTTTTTCACACCTTTAAAAATGAAACCTTTCCCTAAGGTATCATTTCAAAGGCTTTTAAGTGATATGTCATGTTACGTATACTCAAATTGTTTAATGCTACTTCATAGGTTATTTAAATATGACAAATTAGCTGGAGGAGGATTGTTAATAAGACATTACTTTTAGTCAAACTTACTCTGACCTTTTGGTCTTTCTCCATAGAGAAGACAAAAATGGTGACCAAGCATTATTTTTGAAAATTGGCCAAGCTAGACAAAAAGAAGATAATTAAAGACTAATAATCACACCTCTAAAATGTAGCCAGTGGTATGTCTGCAGGAAAACATTCCTTGCTTGTGTCATAGAATCACAGAATCACTATGGTTAGAAGAGACCTTCGAGATATTTGTGTCCAACTGTAAGCCCTTCAACACCACAGCTGTTAAACCATGTCCCTAAGCATCTCATCTACCTGTTACTTGAACACTACCAGGGACAGTGACTCCACCACTTCCTTGGGCAGCCTGTTTCAATGCTTGACTGCACTTTCTCTTTAGAAATTCTTCCTAATACCTAACCTGAACCTGCCTGGTACAACCTGAGGCTATTTTCTGTTCTATTGGTAGTTATTCTGGAGAAGAGATCCACCCCCATCTCACTACAACATTTCAGGCAGTTGTAGAGAGCAATAAGATCTTCCCTGAGTCCCCTCTTCTTCAAACTAAATAATCCCAGCCCCCTCAGTCACTCCTTGTAAGGTCAATGCTTCAGCCTCTTCACCACCTTCTTTGCCCTTCTTTGTCAAAAAACATACTGAGTTTAAAATATAAACCTCTACAGATTAAGAAAGCTTAGTAATTAAAAAGAAAAGAACCTCCTTGAATGCATTTATTAATGAATGAAGGCGGGTTTTGATTTACATTTCACTTTGGTCACATTTCTAGCTTTTCATTTTTTATTATTTATGAATTTCAGAATATAGTAACTACAAGGAAACTATTCTACTTATCTTGGGTGGCAAAATCCTCTTCAGATTTTTCTCAAATGACTGATGTGACATTTTGTAGATCAGATGGATCAGAATTGTGGGTTCAAAGCAAACGGTGAAAGAGCTGAAATATTTTCACTCCTTGACAAATCAATGTTGTCAAGAGAAAACCTTGACCTTTAGGCAGCTTTAATTAATTTGATAAAAACCTTTGGCGTGATGAGGTAATTTAGAGTCTTATGGAAGTAGTTTCTGCTGATTTTGACAAGCAGCCACGATGGAAAGCAAGTAAAGGCAGATGAAGCTCTATTGTACTGCCTTGCGGCTCTCTGAAGTGTCCTATGTCCCATCCTGTTTGTTTTGTTTTACACATCAAACCTAGGCAAGATGACCTGCAACCTCAACAATGGCATCACAATTTGCTTTCAGACTGCATGAAGCTAGTAACTTTAGCAGCCTGCATATGAAGTCTAAGGTTAACAGATGGATTTTCAGGAACTCTGCTGTGCTAGTGAGTCGATACTACTGATATGCTTGAATAATAATTTTAGGTACTTGGAGGACTTAGATGCTGCTTCTGCAAATGCATTTGGACTGTCTTGAATGATAAGGAAAATCAGAAAATATGCCAAGCAACTTCTTTCAAGATATAGCCATGCATATAAATTAACTTGAAGCATTAAATTGCAAAGTGTGCAAGTGTTTTGAATAATGTGCTAACACTTCCAGTAAGCCCTCACATCTGGGCAGCTAGCATGGGCTGCAGTTGGTTTATGACATGAGCCACTGAAAAACCCCTATCAGATCACTCAATCAAATATTATGCTTCACTTTCATACCATACTGACATAAGTGGTTGGACCAGCTGACAAGCAATAAAATCATACTGCCTCCTTACTATCTGTAATATGACACTGATAATAATGAATGGACCTCCTCTGTGATTTGGTTGGACGAGACATATATATTTGACTTCATGTGGTCATATGGCCAAAATTTCTGCAGTCTAAAAACTGTATTTATTTTGCTTAAAGAAAAAGTCTTTGAAGTGAGTATGAGTAGTAGAATTCAGAATAGAAGTGGTATTCTTTATGTTGATGGTACCAGCTGTCATTATAATGGGTATGGTGTGGATGGATCAAAGTGTTGTCTTCAGAAGACAGAGATCTGAACAACAACAAAAAAGTGTCAGTGTCTAGAAGACTATAAAATAGCAAAGACTTAAGTTGCAATTTGGAAAGTTGCTAACGGTTTAATGTTGTTGCTAGCTGAAGTTAGCATATGGATTTATAAGGTGTAGATGGTTGATCCTAGTTAGCATGGGTAAAAATACAGATTCCAGATGAAACAACACAAATCATTTCATCATTTTTGCGAAAGAGGAAGCGCATGTCTGAGCAGACCTGCTTCATTTTTAGTTTGAAGGCATGACTGAGCAGGGCTGTATTCAAGAATATCTATTCCTCCTTAAATTCGCATTCCACCATTCAGAACTATCAGGTGTTGACATGCCCTAATTTAAAGGGCAGGTAAAAACTAGTGTTCTTCATAATGGAACCATTGAGTGATTAAAATCAAATCTCTAGGTCGTTCTCAGCTCTGTTTAGCAATACAGTCATGTAAAAAAGACCAGGTGATGTTTTAGTGTGAGACTGCATTTTTGAGATGAAGAGCTCCTGACATAGTCCTTTGAGAAGTTTGATTGTATTTCATTGGGCGGACTCACCATAGCAGCAGTCATGGTCATAAGCTGCCTCTCCTGTAGCTCATTTGGAAGCTCTAGGCTCTCCAAACGCATAGGAGTGGAAGAAGGCATTCTCCAGCTTGGACCACTTTTATCTGACATCTCCAGGCAACAAAAGAGACTGCCTGAGGCTTTAGCAAGAACAAAAGGTTTTTTTAGGAATATGTTGAAAGTAATCATTAAAGCTACTTAGAAACTTGTTTAAATTAAATCCTCAAAATTAACAGCACCGAAGACCCATACCTATTAACTTAAAGGCAAAAAGATTTGCTTTTCTATGTTCCCTGACACATTTCTGACTTCCATGGGAATGCATATATTGCTCATCTAGGAGCAGAATCCAGTGTGGAAACTGTCAGCTATAATAGGCCAGAACATCTGCCAAAAGGAGCTTGTGAACCTCATATAGCCACCCTGAAAAACAGAGAAACCCATCATATGTGTTTAGGAAGGACTGAACTTCACAGTTCCAGCCTTAAACTCAATTGCAGAATCTGCATGGGAGAAAGGCACTGATTTGGTACTGGCAACTTTATAAGGCTATATGGTCATGATGCTGCTGTAGTCCATGGAGTGACATATGTACCAATAACAAGCCACATGAAAGGGTAATGCCTATCAGGATGTGGTCTTCACTGAGGGCTGTTGACACCACCACAATGCTAATAAGAAGGACAAAATTAACTATTTAGGAATGCATGTGGAAGATAAGATCAGACATACTAGATAAAATCCTGGCTTTACTTCTCTCTTAAATGCCATTATATCCATTAGATTTATCAACAACACAATGCAATATTTTCTTTCTGACTAACATACTTTGGCATTAAAATTCATCATCTATAATCACTCTTTATAGATGACTGCTTAGAAATATGGCCACCTAATTATGATTTTACAAAAATGTACTGCTCTTATAAATATTATGAATACTGCTACTTTAAAGCATGAAGGCATTTTAATTGGATTACATAAATAGAGTACATAGCATAGCCTCCAAGAAAGACAAGGAGAATGAATATGGTATACTTTATGTATACGTACACAGTGGTAGATTTTATCGAGTTTTCTGTTTGTTGTATAGAGATACTGCAGCTGAGCAGCACATACTTTTTCTGGTTCTTTTTCTTTGCTTTCTTGCAAAATGCAAAATGCAAGTTGAGATAGTCATAATCTCAGTAATTCTCACTAATAAAGAATCTGGGGAAAAAAAAATGCCTGCCAGAACACTTTATTTTTCTAACTGACAAACACATGATCCAAACATGCCCTTTGAGCAAATGAGACCAATGGTATCCAGGGCTGCAAGAGGAAACGTGTGGACAGCAGGGCAAGGGAGGGAATCCTTCCCTTCTGCTCAGCCCTGGTGAGACCACCTCTGTGCTGTGCCAGCTCTGTGCTCCCTGTACAGGGGAGATATGGAACTATTGGAGTGAGTTCAGCAAAGGGCTACTATAATAATTAAGGAACGGGCGCATTTCTCACATGAAGAAAGGCTGAGAGAGCTGGGCCTCTTCAGCCTGGGGAAAAGGAGACCATGGTGATTTTCTCAAAGTGTATAAGTATCTGAAGGGAGGATGTAGAGAGGATGGGCCTGCCCAGCAACAGGACAGAAGGCAGCGGGTGCAAAACTGAAACACAGAACTGAAGTTCTGTCTAAACCTGAGGAAAAAATTCCTGACTGTGAGGGTGATAAAGCACTGGAACAGGCTGTCCATAGAAGTTGTGGAGTCTCTTTCTCTGGAGGTATTCAAAACCTGCCTGGACACAATCATGTGCCACGTGCTCTAGGTGACCCTGCTTGAGCAGGGGGGTTGGATTAGATGGGTTCCAGAGGTCCCTTCCAACTTCAGCTGTTTTATGATTTGATCTTATGATTTGCTTCATGACGTAAAGCAATACCCTTAAGGAAAATAACTGTCACATGACTGAGGCCTATACTCATCTATAAAGTAATATAAATAATTTCTGAATTAACAGGTTGAAGGACAACATCAGTGACAGTCAGCTAAGATCCATTTTCCATATATATATATTTTTCAACAACGTGGGACCAGAGCATTAAGCCAATGTTAGGGACCACATGCAAACACAAGGCGGTCTGCAATGGTCAGGGTAGAAGTCAACCTGCAAAACTATAAAAGAAATGCAGAATCAACTTCACAAGCTTAGAAACAAAAGATTTATCAAGTGTTTTCCAAACCAGTCTCAGGTAATGAATACAAACGGTATTCAGGAGAACAAGAACGGCCACATTTCTCAGTAGCAAAAAAGCTGTTTTTCCTGAAGCTTTCGTAGGCCTTATGAAAGGTTGCTGAATTTCAGTGATAAGATGTTATCATTGAACTGGTTGTCCCTGATTTTTTACCAGAAATTATGAGACTTAAAATTAGTTCACTTCTTGTACTCTGTTTTACGTCTTTAAGATTCCTACTGATACTAGGTGATGATAATTACATAAAATAGTTATCGTTTTAAGGAAGGTTTATGTAGGCAGTTATGTCAATAACCTATCCTTATTCCTTCTCCTTGTAGACCTTAATGATCTGTGGATATGCTAAAATCTAACCTTCGTGGCACTCGTATTATGAAAACCAGAGCTACTATTTTTTTTCCATATTTCGGTGCAGACCTTTGGACTAGCTACTTTGCAATATTTGTTGACTAAACTTTTCAGCAAAATTGGTTTGTGTCATTTTAAGAACTTGTTTCAAGTTTCATTTTTATGCAGAACAACATGAATAGCAGTAGCTTCATGGAGTTCAGTTTCCAAGCAGCATACATTGTAGCCTCTAGGGATTTTTTGCTATGTACATTCTAGTCTCAATTCAAGATATAGAATTTTGCAGGAACTACTGTAGAACTCCTTGAAAACCTGTGTAAATAAAAGGGAAAACATGTTAACCTTAAAAATTAAAAAATGCTAACCTCACTGTTTTGTTGTGTTTCTACATGCTTCATATACCTAAGGGGAAAAAAAAAGGTTTCTGCTAGAATATTTGTGAAAGGCCACAACATGATGTCTTAATGCCTTCTGTGTTATTTATCAACAGTAGCAGATACCCAAGTTGAGATGTCTTGGATTTTAAGAAAACCACAATTCTTGATAGAACAGAGAATAACAGATTCAAAGGTATTAGCTTTTGATGAAAGAACAAAAGATAGACTACTTCACCTGGTGCCATCCTGTCTGCACAAACCTCCTTGTGACTATCAAGCGTTTTTAGAGCTGTTTTGTCCTAACACCAGGCATACAGGGTGACCAGAAACATATTTATATGCAGTTTAAACTTGTGTACATCATAATTTTGAACTATAAATGTTGAATTTATTGGAGAAAAAAAAAAGAAAGAAAAAAGAGATGTTGCAATCAAAAGAACATGTCTCAGTTTGTAGATAAAAACAAATAAATGAACGGAGCCTGAGGGAAATACAATGGCACCAAGAACAGAAGCCAGAAGCCAGAAATAGTTCAAGAAATGAAAAAACTACCAAAAGACTCAGCATTTGTAGTGGGAGCCTTTTTGCTTCTGGCTTCCTGCAGTACTCCCTATGCTGCTTATATATGGTAATGGTAATGTCAGCCTCTACATTCAAGAGAAAACCTGAAAACTTTTTTAGAATGGTTCAGCTACAGCTAAAATGTCAAATTAAGAATAATAGGATAAGTTGCAAAGAACAGCTGTTCAACATAACTGAGATCATACAGCCGAGCAGTAAAACAGATTAAAAAAAAAAAAAAAAATCATCAATACACCTCCAAATTTCAATATAAAATCCCCAAAATATGAGATGTGAGCTATGACCTCACGTTTAATACTACCATGTCAGAGCTCCACTGGCCAAGGCATCAAACTGACTTACTGGAAACCTGTAAAGATCTGTCTTTTCACTCGCCAAAGTATCAAACTAATCTACTGGTAGCCTAGTTTAAACTTAAATTTAAACTTAAATTTATTTATTATATTGTTCAGCCATTTTATTCAAATCTGGCTGCTCTACTGAACATACAGAATCACAAAATCAGAGAATGGTTGAGGTTGGAAGGGACCTTTGAAGATCATCTAGTCCAACCTGCCATGCTCAAGCAGGGACACCTGGAGCGTATTGCATGGGGTCACATCCAGCTGGGTTTTGAGTATCTCCAGAGAGAGACTCCATGATGATGAAGATGAAGATGAAGATGAAGATGATGAAGAGAGAGAGGAGGAGGCCAAAGCTCTGCCAACTGTGCTCCACCAACACTGGCATACCAAAGCCAGAGCACTGAACTGCTCTTATTCTGGGCCGCATGAGAATCAGGTCATCCAAGAGGACAAGATTCTTCTCACACCCTTGTGAAATCTGATTATGATTAAAAATAAATTAACAAGTAAAAGCCATTACTAGCAGTTCCTTCTGGAAAATTCTGAGAGAAGAAAGAAATTTCTTCTCTCAGAATTCTTCTCCCTCTGGGGAGCCACAAAGTGCTTCTCCTCTGAGCGAAAATGTGTCCTGCTGGTGAAGGTCACCTCAGGGTGAAGGAAAGCAGGTTCCATGTTGATGGCAAGTGCTGATGGCTCCCCACCAGGCTCCTGTTCCCAGGTTTAGCTTGATGTTTAAGGGGTATCTGTCCCTGAGGATAGGAGGAAGAGGACAAGGAGCAGTTAGTGGAAGTAAATCAGTTCAGAACTGGTCCACTTTGGCAAAGTGCAGCAAAGAGAACAGTGTGTTTGCCTCCACTAAATGGGCTTGCCCTCTTGGTGGCATTGTGACCTGCATTTGAACTTCCCTGGGACAGTAGCATTTGTCTTCCTCTAAATCCACTCAGGGATGAAACATGAGAAACATTTCACTTGTCAGTGCTGTTTACTACTTGTTGAAGTTAATGAAAGTCTCATGTTTCTCTAAGCAGAAGCTGACAACTTTATTCTGCAATGACATATCCACAGATTTCTCAACATTTCATTTTACTATTCTGATGCTAGAAGCTCTTTTCTATGATTTAATGTCAAAATAATAGGGTCAGCCTGAGCTGTTTAGCCCCATATGCTCTGTAAATAGCAGATTTAAAAATAAGAGGCAATAACACTATAAGTAAGAACTGAACAATTTAGTAGTATCTCACCACAGATCCTTGTGACTACTTCTCAATATCCATAGTATCTCCAAATTATTATTTATTAAATAAGTGTATTGCCAATAATTCAGTGAGGATCACACAGTGAAACTGTATGCATTAGTAAGCAACTGATGCTCCCATTGGCAAATTTACATTTTAGGTAGATCAAACAAATAAAGATTTATGCACACATGAAGTAGCAGAGAATGCGAAATGGCAATTACTGATCCTTCTTGGAGCAGTGTCTGCAATGTTTTAATTTCTGACAAGCAGTCCCCTTTCCTCCTCTCTGTGACTTGAGTCTACCTTCTGACTCTGCCATATCCATGTAGAAAGCTACACACTAGCCAAAAAAAGTCAGACAGATTCCATAGCCTAAAGATAGTTCTACCACTGGAAGGACCATCCTAATTCATCTGTGCAATAGTACTGCATCCGCTGATTGAGCAAAGATACCTGTTTAATCACTCTGCTGTTTTCCTGAGTGGTGGTGAATTGATTAATTTTAATTAGGTGGTCGATTAGCTATTAACATTTCAATTATAATAGCCGTATGAGTTGTCCTCAAAAAGGTGTGCCCACATGAAGACAATTACGTTTTAGGAGACATTTCAGCACCACATTTGCTGAGGGAAGAAAGAGTTGGCTAGGAAAGAAAACTAGAAGGAAAGAAATAAACAGTTACGTGTTACAAAATCTGATATGGAGCTGCATTGCCTAGGAGAAGACAGATCCCATAAGACCATGGGCTCTCTTTCTGAGTGTGCTAATTTGCAGCTGGCTGTGGAAAGGTTCAGCTAGTGTCTGAGTGAATATATGTTTTAGTGGGACTGATGCTAAAAGCACAAAACTTGTCATGGATGTTCATGTTGTGGTTGATTTGAGATGTGGAGCTATTTTTAAATGATTAAATGTCATAAGGACATCAGTCTTGGAGCTTCGTTGCTGAGAGTTTATTTCATGTTGTTCTTAATAGACTCTTGCGATTCTCTACTGTATCTCATTTATATCCAATTTGACTCAAATGGCTCTCACATTAACCAGAAAAGCAAAACACAAATCAATAATTGCTAAAAGTTTTTATCACTCCCACAAACTTTTAATGTTTATGCTCAAAACTATCTCTGTGTATAGTTTATTCATTAGATATGAATTTTAGTTTAAATCATTCAGTATAAATCAGGAGACCTTTAACTAAAGTGCACATTACAAGAATAATTAGAACATACAAATGAATTTTATAACATCAGGATATGTCAGTGTCATATTTATGTGTGTGTATGTGCTATTTTGGTTTGTTTGGAAATGTTTTTGTTGCTTCTTTTCCCTACTTCTAGGCATGACTTCCAATGTATTTTCACTAACTGCTAGATTGTTACCTTTTCTGGTGATAGTTATTAGGTATACAGTACAGAAGATACAAAAATAATTTGCTCTCAGTGTGGCAGAGAAGTGTTTGCTAGTCACCTGGTACATTACGAAAACCCTTCGTAGTCTTTCAAGATTTCTGTCTTGCCCAGGACATGTTCTTCAAGTGTTTTTTTAAAAAATCTGCCCTATGAACAGGAGATATCAAGCCTCAACATGTTTTTAATTGCTCATTGATGTAGAGGGCAATCTTTTTGGATGCATAATCTCTGAAAGTCATATTGATGTCCGGGCAAAAGTATTGATATCCATCAAAAACTTCAATAGCATCAGGAAGATCACACCATGACGCAAAGTTCTTTTTATTTCCAAGGTATTTTATCAGAGCAGTTATCTTCCTTGATGTTAGCTTGTTATTTTTAGAGAGAGATGGAAGATAACATTGGTGTTCACAACAAGAGAACTCTTGTAAGTCACCTTCTTTCTTCTGACAAACACTAATTATGGGAATAAAAGAAGACATCTTTTTAGAAGGGCTACTTGCTGGGTCTTTTCAGAAACATTTTTGAAAGACTCCTATGTAAACAAATCTCTCTGGAAATGATTGCAGATCATGTTTATTTTCAGTTCACAGGGATTTTTTTGTCACAAAATATAATAATAAAATATAATGTGAGGTCAATGTATTTGATGATCTTCAGATTTACTTCAAATGTGAAAATAGCACTTGTTGAGAGTAACCAAAGAGTCCCTGGGTGTTCTTTAAACCTAGTCTCATATTTTTCCATAATTAATTAATGTGCAAACATGGCCACAAAATGACTTTCCAAAGAACGAGATAACCAAATAGGTTCCTCTCATTCCAATCAATCACATTCATCTCTGCTCCCAAACTTCATCTCTCAACTCTGTCCATGAATGTCATCTGTTTTGGCAAAGCTGGGGTGGTGGAAGTAAAAAAAATCTGATCCAGTTTCATTATATGAATGTCTCACTGAGAAACCTTATTAGCTACATTAGATCATATCAACTTTCCCCTTTCTCTGCACATTTCCATGTCTTCTCCCCTGCTGTTTGATTATCCTCTACTCCCAAGCATCATCATAAGCCTGTGATCAAGCAGCTGTGTGTGCAGCACTAAGTATGTCAATGCAGATATATTAGTAGAAGCTGTTATGTGCTTATTACTTTAGTTTTAGAAGGGCAAAGGAACATTCATTAAAACAAAAATCCATAACCTAATTAAGAGACTCCTTATTTACATGTTTTGTTTAAATTTTTCACACTATGTTTTTTCACTGCTACTCATTCTTCTTAATTTGATGGATGAAGAATGTGTGCAGAAAACTTAGGAGACATATTTCATTCAAGCAGAGTTTGTATAAGTTTTCCCAAACTGATCCGCTTCTACAGATGACAGCTAGTGTTATTCCCGTCAAAATTTGTTCTTTCTATTTCAAAATTCATCTTCCTTTTGTTATGGGATAACTGTAATTTTTACTAAGCTTGTCTCTTTCTCATGGTGACATTTTGTTTAAATAAGAAATCTGTGTAAAGTGCCTTTGTGCCTATGGGTGAATTTATTTGAAGTGTAAAATGTCAAACTGGCAACAGTAATAATCCTATAAATTAGGAATGTCAAATAATGTACATGCAGACTTTTGATTCATCTAAGAGTGGAAGGATTTCTCTAACTCTATTTTGAGAAACCTGAGTCATGAGCTCCCATTTCTTAATTGGTATTTTTGACAAATGTGAGGAATGTGCCAACATAAAACTTTTATATATCAGAAAAGATTGAGTCTAGGGTAAAATTAACATCATCTCCCAGTTCAGCAATTCACAGAGAGAGAAAAGATGTGAAAATAAATTTCTCTTGTGCGTGTAAACCAATATACAGAATTTCACTATATATTCAACACAGAAAGAATCAGGAAACTTTTAAAATGAAAAAAATAAGACTTTATTGTACTAATAAAAAAGTCATAATGAACCCTTTCCCTGTGGTCTTCTGGTGTAAGTGATCTTTGGAGTACTTTGATCAATCAAAGCTCTGAGATATTTCAATTTAAAAGGTCAGCTTTTCCCCCTTTTGCCATACAGTCCTCTTGATTAAATTTAATTTCCTAGCAGAATTTTGCTCATTGCCCACAAGCCTGGGCTCAAAATTGGTCAACTAACTTTGTGGATCCCCAAAATTTAATTAGCAAATTGGATTTATCATGAGGTTCCAGGGAAATATTGTCTGGACAATTGCATACAGTATATATACAAATATATGCTCATACTCTGTTTTTCCTAAGTCACTCTAGGAAGGACACAGTCACAGAGATGGTCTCACCACCCACCCTCACCTTGGCCAGGCACTTTCCCTCTGATACATGTGGAAATGCATAGGCAGTCCTTAGGCAAAGCAGGAAAATGGTATCGACCAGACATGGAGAAAACACACCTTGTCATTTGGCTGTGCTCAGTGCCAGACTTGCGGCTCATCTCCTTTCACTAGCCTTTCATTTCCCTTGTTGTTCGATATTGCTGCCCCTCAGATTCTCTGAGGTAACTGCTCAGGTGAGCAATTTCTGACCTATTTCAGTGAAAATGATCTAGGATGCCAAACCTCTATCATTTGAACTATTTAAGTTGAGTTTGAAAGACCTGAGTTATAAAAGTGCTCAGCAAAGCAGTTTCCCAGCACATCTGAAGGGCAGGAAAGGGGTATTAGAAAGCACCAGGGAGCCACAAACTATTGAAACTCTACAACTTCAGCTAGAACTTGCTAGATTTAGACACTTTTCTCTATGAAAAGAGAAGTAATTTTGTCTAAGTTATAAGTTTAATTGCAACCATTTGCTTTAACAATGGTGCCAATACTTCTTTTTCAGAGAAGGTGCTAAAATGAGCAGGGCACAACCCTGCTCCTCCAGCAGCTTTGCCACTCGTGTACTCTTTAGTCTGATATGTTGGTAGATACGTTTGCCTGGTGTGGCAGTGTCAGCCCACACTCTGACCCCTACTATTTTGTTGTATGATGTAAGATTGCTTTGCAGTGTTTTACAAGCCTGCTGCTTTTACGGCACTGAAGTGGGATCATCAGCAGCAATTGTTCTGTCTTGCAGAGAAATAAGAGACTTTATTGGACTTGCAGGCAAGGTAAATTAGAAATGCTACTATCCAAATAGAAAGAAAAGAGTGAATCATTTAAATTACTGTTTATTATAAGCCTATTGTGTTGATCATGTGGTAAACACAGTAAGTAGGAGTTACCGTTCTCTCCTTGCATGGAAAGTTACCCCTATTGCATCCTGGCCATATGATAGATCCCTGGCCTCAAAAATGCTGAGTGATCTTTAAATGATCTTTTAAAAGATGGAGCAGAGAGAATGAAGAATCGTCCCCCAAAATGCCAGCACTAGAAATTCATAATTAAACCTTATCTGATCAATTTTCTTTCATCCATCCTTTCCAGATTGAAATGCTAGAGATGGAAATTGTTAGAAGTTAATTCCTGCTATAATAATTAAAATTTTCTCACCCTACAACAGCACTTAAACACAGCCATACAGACACGAAAAGGATCAATCAGAAGGCTCAAAGTACCTATGTGCTAGGTATCATTAAGGCATAGGTACTATGTATCATTGCTTGCTGGGCAGAAGGGATGCTGCAAGTATTTTCAATATAAACTGATTCATTGGTTCTTTCTAATTGACCTTATAAAGGCTAAGTAATTGCATCATCATGTATGTTTTAACCATAAAATAAATTCAAAGAAAGTGCAAGATAAAATAATACTTGCCTGTAAATGCTTCAAAGTCAGGCTTGCCAGTAAGTTGTCCAAATGTGTTTTTATTTAATGAATTAATTGCTTTGCAAAGGCAAAGCAATTCTTTTTTTCATTCTCTTTTTATTTCACATTTAACAGATATCGTAGTTTCTCCAATCTGTTGAAAAGAAAACATTGTCAACAGTGGGACTGGAGACTAAGTATATCTTTAAGTGACCCTGGCTTCTTACCCTCTTTCTTATGTGTTAAAAAGCCAAAGCATTATTCAGAGTTGGCTATTAGCCACACACTGCCTTCACAAACCACTCAGAATTTATTTCAGTCAGATATTCCTCAGTGTTAAATGGTATAAAGTACATTACATTGTTTGTGAAGAAATCTCACCTTTATGATCCCTTTCATTTCTGCCTAATTGTCTAAGATAAGAATAACTTGCTGTGCCTGAGGGGGAAATTTTCCATTACTGCTGAAAAGATAAATGGTAGAAAGCAAAATGAACCTGGCTCATTACAACCTTCTGAAAAAAAAGGCAAATTGGTCTTCAGAAATGATATAATAGAGCTGACACTTTTAATAGTCTGGAGTTCAAATGTGGCATTTTATATAAAGTTTTTTCATAAAGTATAATACAAACAATTACAGATGCTGGCAATAACGAATGGTGCTTAGTTTCTTTTACTAGCTTTACTCTTAAGTTTCAGGAGGAGGAAAATGGTTTTACCAATACCCACTTTGATGAGGAAAGAAAGGTTACATTTAAAGAAACATAACATTCATTTCAATATATTTCTAGTTTTAATCTCTATAATAATTGCGCTAGTGTCTTTTGATCTACTGTGAAAGTACATAAATTGTGTAGAATGGTAAAAGCCAGACAGCTCATTTGATGCTTTAAATGTCTGATGAGCTTTGGAGGACAGGGCTGAAAGAAGATTGCTATTTCAGTGCAGGACAGAGTACATAATAATAGCCAGTTTCTTATTAGGGACTCATTTAGATCAGCTACTTCTAAACATATTTTCATTAAGTGCACTGTGCACTATTAACACTTTGTTAAGTGTTAACAGATAGGCATTGATTTGATGGAACACTAACCAACATTACCTGTTTACATCTGAGAGTGGTGAGTTTTAAGTGTGCATAGAGCATAGCTACAGAACATCTAGTTTAGGTAATGGACAATCACAAAATTCTATATATTTGTACTAAAAAAAAAAAAAGTTTATCTATTGCTCAGGTCACATAGGTTTATGTTGGTCCACTGTTCTAGACAGTGAAGAAGAACCTGCAAATATGTTGACACTCGTGTATATTGCAGTCTATGCACCAACTCAGGAAAGTGCCTTATTGTTTACTTAAACTCTCTTGACTTCAGTGAGACTTAGATTTTGTTTTAGGAATGTATTTAAAAATGCTGAACAGAGAGCAAGACTTGAAAACATAGGCTGAGATGAGTTCTCTAACAATTTAATTCTGTTTACTTCCTCTTCTGCATCTAAAAGTCATTTTTATCAACTTCAATTTCAGAAAAAGAAAAAAAAAAGCCCCAGACATTTGGACAGCACTAATTCTACCTGATTCCCATTACATACAGCCATACTTTTGTATTTTCAGTAGAGGTCTGATTCCGACCTTTGTCACAAATACTTTGGTCATACTGATTAGCAGATTTTGGAAATGGCTACAAGAACCTGTAGCTTGAAGAGAACTTAATACATTGTTGGTACTGCCTAAATAGAGTTCAGCAATAATAATAATAATAATAATTCACAGATATTCAGTTATTCCCTAACAGAGAATTACATGTCTTTTATGGATAATTATAACCAGAACAGCACAAGCTCATTAGCAGTTGGAGAAGAATTTTGAATTATTTTTTCAAATTGATTAATGCTACTTTTCAAATCTTATTGAGGTCAAGTATGTGAGTGTGTGTATGTGAATAAAAAAGAATAAATGAGTTCTACACAAATAGGCCTGTGTATGTCACCCTGCTTATTCAGTTCTTCCTGACAAACAACCTCTGTGCTGTGGGGGGAATGAGGTCATACCCACTGCATTGCAAAAATGCATTGTGCGGTTCTCCTATGTCCAGAGCTGATGGAAAGGGGAGTGTGATTCTGGGTCCTGTGGAGCCTATTTCTCTTCTTGTGTCCTACCAGACCTCCAGACTAGGCATCCCTGGGGCTGCCTACTGGTTCCCAAGCTACTGGCTGCTCCCTTCCTTTCTCTCATTCTAGACTTTTAATCTTCAATGTTCTTCTTTCTTTTTTCTTTTCTTTTCTTTTTTTTTCAGTTTTTGACCTTTTCTAGTTTCAAATTGACTTTCAGTTTTTCAAAATGAGGTTTATGTAGAGGCCTAAGGACTCTGGAGCCAGTAGTGAAAAACAAACATACAGCAAGAAATAGTAAATCCTATGTGTATTAAGGAGAATTTCATACCTGCTCTGAAGAGTATGTCACATTGTCCAAGTGCAATTTCTTCCAAATACTGAAGTTCTACACCCCTTTGCAGTTTTAAATGCCAGTAGATTTTTAACGCATCTCTAACACAGGGAGTCAGCAATCCTGGTCTCAACTCTTAAGTGACACCGCAGCAAAACTATTCAGTAAATAACACCAGATATCACAGAGCACTCTATTTTATGCATGTTAATATTTGGAGGTTTTCTTCAGTTTCTTTTGGTAACTGTACTGGATCAGCGTAGCCAATTGACAGACATTTACATAGGTTTTTTCTCCCCACGCTGTCACCAGTTTTCTGGAAGTCTGTAATAACGTGCTTCTCTTCATCTCCCCCATATTTTTGTGCAAAGTAAGTGTCCACACTGCTTCGAGACATAACTGCAGCTGCTTACAAGCTCCCAAGGCAGTTTCTGGGGAACCACATGGGGCGGGAGCAGTCTCCCTGCTGCGGAGGGCCACTGTTGGGCCAAGGAGCTACCCACACGTGCTGGCACGTCTGTAGTCCCTGCTTGTCCTCCTTGCTGGCTGGGCACAAGCCAGACCTGATGGGGACAATATTGCCTTGTTAGCACAGCAGTGTGCCTAAATCCTGTGTCCTGCGGAGACCACTGCCTAATTAGTGCCAGATAAACACTGTGCGAATACAGCTGTCCAGTTCTCAGTTCGCAGCTTGCTCAGTCCAGCCGACAGAGTGAAGTGAGGCTCAAGATTTCCATTTATACCTGCCCTAAATATTTACTCAGTGTCGCTGGCAGGCTTCACAAGCTTCGTCTTGAGCCCCATGTTATGATATCAGACCCTGCTAGTTTACAGCCACCTGGTTTCTTTTCGCAAGATGGCAACTGCACCTTCGGATTCCAGCATAAACATGCCCTGTGCTAACAGCACCAGGACAGGAGGTGGCACATGGCAAAGCCTCCTCCAAATCAGCTTTTACAGAGTGTGAAAGTGGCCTAAAATAAAGTTTATTTTTCAAGCAGAAGGGTATATAAAGTGAACTTTTATGCTGATTCAACAATACCTTCAGTCTTCCTTAAGGCATGGAGTTCAGTTCAAATGGTTTAGTGATACTATCCATCAGAGGGTTCAGACTTTGCAATATGTTTCACAGCAGTCCCTAGTTTGGACTCAGGCACAATACATCATTTTGATATTGCTTTATAGCCTGTTGCTAACTGTATATTTACCTTATTTATTTATTTATTGGGAGAGAATGTCTGAAATTTCTATTAATGAATAATAAATAGAATGTAGCAAATAGAAACTAAAGGAAACAGGCATATCAGTGAAAGGAATATAATTGAAATAGTCACCTACAAGTCAGTCCAAATACCAGAAAACTTTTTCAGGATAATTGCCAAAGTTATGAATTATAGGTCAGTGAGCCTCATCTCCATTCCCGGAAAAGTGATGGAACGGCTCATACTGGTTGTTATCTCCAGACACATGGAGGACAAGAAGGTGCTCAGGACTAGTCAGCATGGATTCACCAAGGGGAAATCATGCTTGA
>VWPW01017276.1:195228-398936 GCA_013389825.1 Crypturellus undulatus | reverse complement strand
TGGTGGACAACAGGTTGACCATGAGGCAGCAGGGTGCCCTCGTGGCCAAGAAGGCCAATGGCATCCTGGGGTGCATTAAGAGGAGCGTCTCCAGCAGGTCGAGGGAGGTGATCTTACCCCTCTACTCAGCCCTGGTGAGGCCACATCTGGAGCACTGTGTCCAGTTCTGGGCCCCCCAGTACAAGAGGGATGTGGAGCTGCTGGAGAGAGTCCAGCGCAGGGCCACGAGGATGATCAGGGGCCTGGAACATCTGCCCTGCGAGGAGAGGCTGAGGGAGCTGGGCCTGTTCAGCCTGGAGAAGGCTGAGAGGGGACCTGATCAGTGTCTATAAGTTCCTCAGAGGAGGCAGTGAGGAGGATGGGGCTGGCCTCTTTTCAGTGGTGGCCACTGACAGAACTAGAGGCAATGGCCACAAACTGAAGCATAAAAAGTTCCACAGGAACTTAAGGAAAAATTTCTTAACAGGGAGGGTGACAGAGCACTGGCGCAGGCTGCCCAGAGAGGTTGTGGAGTCTCCTTCTCTGGAGATCTTCAAGACCCGCTTGGACGCAGCCCTGTGCCACATGCTCTAGGTGACCCTGCGTGTGCAGGAGGTTGGACTAGATGATCTCTAGAGATCCCTTCCAACCTTAATGATTCTACGATATTCTATGTATTGTTTGTATGCTTATGGATATTTCTGAGGTTGGAGTCATTACTAACACTCTGAGTACAGAAGATGCCTTCCATTCCCATAAACCCTAGAGTCAATAATCTACATAAATCTGTCTTTTCTCATTTTTAAATTAATTCCTTGGCCGTGCATGTGCTCATGCACAAGTATATCTGAGCCATCTTTAAAATAATCCTGTTTAGGGACTGGTAGTAGATGAACTGTAATATTCTGGATGTCAGTATACACTGTGAAGTCTAGAGAGAAGCAAAGTAAATTAACCAGAAACAGAGTCCACACTACTACTTTCAGTAAAGTCCTATCGACGACAGGACTTTACTGATACTGCTTGGATGTGCCCAGAGTACACCGAAATCCATAACTGCGATATAGAGATACCATCAGAGAGAGTCAAATTTCAGGCAGTTCTAACAACTACTGAATAAGGTCCTCATTTAGTTATGTACTAAGGTATAAGTCAAGCAAGTGAGACCATAAACGGATAGGGTGAAAGGTAAATAACTCACAGAATCAGGTCTAGCTATGGAGCTATGGAACAGCAATCTGTAGTTTTTAGACAAATGTGATGGTCAAAGCTCTCTTCAACTCTGATACCATAGGAATGGGCTAGAGTGAAGAAAAATGCTCAGCTGCCCAGCAGGAATCTCCTTTCTACAGCTAAATATGGGTGAAAATGCCAATTCTTCTATAGTAACTTCAGAGGCCTCTCAGGAACTTGCTTAGTCACTTGTTAAGATATTGAAGAGCAAAACTAGGACTATAAGTCAGTGGTGAAGAATATCTTTCTCTGTGGTTCATTTGAAACATTAGGTTGAAATAAAAGTCTACCAAGTATAACTTTGCTTCAGCCTGTACTTGTCTCTGTGTGCCGCAGGAACTGCTGATCTCCTGCAGACCTACCCGAGTCCTTTCTGCTCGGGCAAGGGCTCCTCACAGCTGTCAGGCACAGAACTATTAACCTACACATATACAAAAAAATGAGCCTTAGATTTAAAGGAGACAGTTCCCTTCACTATTAAACAGGTGGAATATGCTATAGATTTTTGTTATATTGTTATTGCATCTAGTACATAAATAATCCTAGGTATTTAACAAGTTACAGTCAGTAATCTTTTTTCCAGTTCCACATGTACATTTAAAAGGCTTAAGCATCAAATTAAAATTAAATAGTAGTTGTGAGTTTTAATGAATGGGATTATATTCTTAAAAAAAACAAAAAAAAATCCAGAAAGTCCCTTTGGTTTAATATAGCAAAGTTATTGTGCCTCCATTGTTGGCAAGTTCTAATCACTGTGGGAAGAAGTATTCTTCTCTGCCAATATTAGTAACAAGGAAATTTAGTTTTTCTTTTTTCTTATTACAGCAAGCTGTTCTGAAAACTGAGATTTGAGGTAATCTCAAATGGAATGTTCCTTTACAAATTAGATTTTGTCTCCTGCGAAATCCCCTGGTAGAAAGGTTTCTGGTTATGAAAGATGAAGGTAAGAAGTAAAGCTGAGTGATTGTTTTTCCTTGACAAAAAATAAATTTACCGAATTTCATTTCCATTTCAGTTGGCTTGAAATCTTTAAACAGTTTCTATTTTGGGTGGTTGAGAGGAGGATTCTAGATTCACGTAAGAGAGTACTTGCTTTTCACAAATGGAGACAATCACTGTTGGGAATGCTCCAGACTCCAGGCTCTTCAGGTACAGAATTCCCCTAGGAGGCCATATATGTGTCCAGGTCTCTCCAGAATGGATTGTAACCTTGGTTTTCCAAGTGAGTACCTAAACCGTCATTGTTGAGAACAGTTGAGATGATGCTCTAAAGCCTCTGTATGTCTTTGTTCAACTTTACATAAAATACTGAATTATCTGTGACTGAATAAATGTGGTTCAAGAGCCTTGCAATTACATATTCACCCAAGAAAGCTGAGGATTGACTCCTAGCCTCTTTCTCACTGAATAAATATCAGATTGTGAGGCTACAAAGTCATGGTTATTTTGGCTTAACAAATATTTAATTGTTCCATGCAAAAATGGAAGAGTTCAACAGGAAAAGCTACTTCAATCCCAGGACACTCTTTAGCATGGAAAAAGCATATCCATATTTTCTCACGGGAGGGAGGAGACCTGAGGCAAAAGAGAGAACCAAATGCTAATTTCTCACTATCTGAGTTAGTTTCCTTATGGTTCAGCATTGAGATTGGAGGAGAAGATTGCTAGTTTTGGGTAACAAAGATCTTTGTTTTATTTACTCACATATTCTAGGCAAAGAATGCTTCTTTCTTGTTGCATGACCGTTACATGACTGCTGTGGTGAAAGTAAAATCAACAAATTTAAAATGAATTTGATATGAATTGATTTTTATTTAAATATTACCATTTGGTTGTTGAACTAAATAAATAATTATTCATATAGCCCTAGTCAACAGACAGATAGAGATAAAAAACTAGAAAACCAGAACTTTATTAATTTTATTTTTGTAAATTATTTTCTTCCAGAAACTGCTCTTTTTATGCATGCACTAATCAGAGTTCTTTTCCAATTTCCATACATTCATCTAATTCTCCAATCACATTTATTCAACAACTGCATATATGTGTTTTACTTTTCATCTTTTCTTTTGCTTTTTTTTCCTATTTAACACTCTAGCATGTTAACACATTGGCACATTCTATTTCACTTAGACTTTATTTGGTGTCAGCTTATACAGTAGTTTTCCTCCCTTCCCTTATGTTGTAGAAAATGTTAATTTTGACTTTATTCAGAAGTACCACAGTTTTTGGTGTGAATAAATGTGAAACTGCGCTAAATCGGGTTTTAAGGATTGTTCCTGCAAAGCTAAAGCAGTAGTGAAAAAGTTAATACTTTTCAAGAAAAGTATATATTTCAAAGTCAGAAGTAAGAATATAAATTGTGCATCTGTTTACAAAAGTAGGTAGTGACACTGTCCTGGGTGGAAATTGGATTCATGAAGAAAAATAGCAAAATTCCTTTCTACTTCAGAGGAAGGCAAATGGACTCTTTAGAATGTGTGTGTGCTCTTTAAGAGCACACACAATTTATATCTCTTTAAGAGAGATATAAATTATGGTTCATTGCTGATCTGCAAATATTATAGTGTCCTGTGGGGATAATTTGATGATATCTGAAAATGCTTGTCAAGTACCAAATCCAAAATTAAAAAAAATAAAATAATCTAAAGTGGTTATTCAAGCAGGAGACAATCAAATGCAATCAATGCTGTATGCTTCTCTTTTATTTCTGCACTTTAGTTGCTTTTAGTGTTTTTACTGTATGCAATCACACTGAGAACCATGGAAATGAAAACTTTTCTTGATCAAAAACGAGGACGATCAAAACTTTTCTTGATCAAAATCTTTTTCTCCATGCTCTCTGCAATAAAATTTTGTCTGATAAACAGCCTGCAGAATTTGGTCCTAAGTTTTCCATGTTCCTCAGCCTCACTTCTCTTGCCATGGAGGTAGTACTAGCTTATCCTAACACACTAGCATGCTTATTATTCAGACATACAAATGAAGAGTTGAAACCATAGCTCTGTTCAGAAAGTTGGGATGTTAACATCTCCCCAGTCTACTTGAAGGCACTCCAACCCCAAAGCTACTGTAACTTCCTCTTGGATGTAAGGTATGGTCATGTTAAGTTGTAATCACTGTTTTTAAGCACACCATCTATTATCTTATAGCATGGAAAATACCTTATTGTAATCCATAAATGAACTCCATCAGTAATTCAGGAAAATATTAGAAAGGAATTTCTGATGTACAGCTTAGAAAGGAGGGATCATATTTTCCAGACCAGGATCAGTGAAGGAAATGAAGTTATAGTTTTGAACTGTATTCAGATTGGTTGGCATATCTGCATTTAGGTAACTTGTCGATCAGCTTGAACTCCTTTAGCAAGAATAAAAAACAAAATGAAAGACAACATTATTTCTTGGAGTACTCTCTAACTAGATTTTCTTCTCGTATCACCTGAGCAGCATATGTTTGTGAGAATTTTCTTACCAAATCTTGAAGTTTATTACAAAGTGGCTCAATAACTAGCTGGCTAAAAAAGCAAATGCTTTCTAGAAGGACTGCCTAGGGCCTTGGATATTTTTCGTACCAGTGTAGAAGGGAATTTACACTGGGGGCCTGGATAGCTTCTTCTTCAAATTTTGACTTCTCCACACACATAGATTTCATTAGGAGACTCAGGTTCATTCAGTGAGTGTTGGCTGCAGAAAAGGAGCTTGTCAGACACTTCTGTTTCTAGAGGCAGTAAAATTCAAGCTGACTTGAATATGTTGACCTGAATTCTACATTCAATGAGATTATAGTGAAAGCTGTATCTGTTTTCAGAGTAAACAACTGAGCAAAAATTAGATAGTCCCAACATATTTCAATCATGAATGACCTCCCGGTTATCCTTCTGAACACAGAGTACCCTAGACTCCAGCAAAGACTAAGCCCAGATTCCTGCTGCAAGCTGGAAGGCTGCATACGTCCCTGCCTGGGCTTACCAACCAACATAGGAGTGACTTGATCAAAAACACTTCCTTCACAAGAATGCTTCTTGTAAAATGTAGGATTCCTCTGATTTGGCCTATTGTTAGAGCATCCCTGTTCATTGTTCGCTTTTGGCAGAGCTGACCTCCAATGCTGAGCAAGGGCCAAAATTCTGATGTGTTTCACTCCTTCCAAAGTTAACAGCGCAGAGTTATCTGTTTTTGTTTGTTTGCTTGTTTTAGGTAATAAAAACATTTTTATATAAAGATATGTGAATACATCTTTTTGAATAAAAGCAATAAAAGCAGTTCTAGAAACACTCTTTCTGTTAACTGATCTGCAAATTTAAAAGAAGAACTTATGTTTTTATTTATAAATTTATAAATGTTGCTACAACCTCAAACTATTATACTGGCTGCTTCATCTTCTTGCCATATGCCAGTCAAGCATGTGGTTATGATTGCCAAGCTTCAATGAGATGATGCAATATAATTTTTTCTTACTAAACCACATGCAGAACTGGGGTCTCCAACTTTAAAACATCTTAATATTAGTTCATGGGTAACCTGTTTTTTCATGTTAATTTTATCCTGGCCTACTTCCATTATATAATGTTGACTTTGGCGTGAACTCACCCTAAAAATCTCTTGAAGGCATTAACATTGCATTTCAGAACTGCTCTAAAGCAAAAGGGTGGATCTTCTTGAAATGTTTAAACTGCAAGAGGGATGCTGTTATTGCTCCGGAGGGTTCTGCTTCTAAGACTAACAGCCTGGTGGAAACACTCTGCATTGAGACTGACCTGGCAAGAAAGTTGATACTGTACTGACATCATCATTAATGATCTGTCTACAGGACTTAGAATATGGGAGGGGAAAGGTCTATGCATGTGTTCGCTAACGGGGTATGAGGATATGTTATTATAACCACAACAAAAATTGTTTATAAATACCAGTCTTAGTCTTCTCTTTCTTGAAGTCATTGAAGGGATTCATCTTATATTTAAATTATTGCATACTCACAGATCTTTGAATGAATTCAGTCCATCTTCCTTCTATACTATTTTATTGCCTTCTTTGCTAAATTATTTTGACAGATGAACTTTTAACTGAAATACAGATGCTTAATTTGCAGTTATCTGTTTGGTGATCTATTACTTTTGTTAAAACTTATTAGATTGGTAAATTTGGGCTACACAACTATTTTCTTAGCTCTTCAGTACTGAGATTGGTGTAATCATTAATGTCTGTATAAAAGAGAGATAATTTTTTTTTTGCTTTAGTGACATTTCATATATACTTGGCATGAGAAGGGGCATACTCTGTTAGTATTAGTTAGTTAGTCCAGTTTGAGGACTTTGACAGAAAAGTTCTAGCAAATTTTCCTATGTCAGTTTAAGACAGTGCCTTTTTCCTCTGCCTCTTTTGAGGTTTACTATGCCTGTAGGAAAGTCGGTTAGAAGAGAAAATGAACCTTAACCACTCCAGTTGACCATTCCTCTTGTAGACTTCACCTGTCCTTATCTCTAGATGGCAGAGGACTTCATACTGTCCCCTTAGGCAACATTAACATCCACAAGATGATGAGTAAAACTTAAAGTGTTAGTACTTTCCAAATCCAATTTTCCACATTCCTGTAACAACCTTTTCCTCCTTTTCCATCGCTAAGAATATTGCATACAAGGTATGAAATACCTATACATACCTATACAAGGTATACAAGGTATGTAAATACAATCCTGATTTTTCTGTTTATTGATTTAAGCAATACAATACCATGCACAGTGGGATGTTGTAAACCTTAGAAGCTGGACAGTGATTAAATACAGTAACAATGAACTCTAAAATGTTCCCTTATTCCTTTTCCTCTGTGGCTCTGCTCAAATTTGCAGTGCAATTAACATTAAAAAGTGGAAAAATTGGGCAGTTGCTGCTGAAAATTCTTCTCTTTTATGGTGTTGAGTGACCTCAGCTATAAATACTTTTGACAATGTTTTGGGCTATTGGTGCTACTAATATAGCACTCTGCAGCTATTTTTGCCAATAAAGTTCTCTCACAATTGTGAAAACTGAGAACCCTTCATTCCTAGTTTACTGTAAGACAAGTATCAGGTACCTGCAGAGACCAAGTGGCGATGCTGGGAGCAGGGGGAGGGACAGGTGCTGACAGCAACAGGCAGGAAAGAAGGATGAACTTTTACAGAGACGGATGAAAAACCATATAGATAATATTGTAGATAATAGGAATGTAGAAAAGAAAATAACAACATAGTAGAGCATAGATAAAAACCCTAATCTATTATAGACAAAAACTGGCAGAAAGTACACAAATGTGCCAATATATATATTGCATTTTAGGGCAAAGTCTCAATTGTACTCTCCCTGTAGAATAAGGACTTTCATACCTTTAGAAAGAAAAGGATATTAGAAATGATTTAGTTCCTATTGTGCTGATCCTGGACTACAGTTTGGTCCTTAAAATGTAACAGTTTAATATGCTGTAAAACATGATATACCTGACACTAAAAAAGAAGTGTAGAAATACTGTCTCCTTCATCTAAAAATGATAGGGCTTCACCTTCAGAACTATCAGCACTGGAAACCTCTGGGTGGTGCTAAATATATGCCAGCTAACCTACACTACACTTTGGAAGAAACTAAGCTAGGAGACACTTTTAAAAATGATTTTGAAACAGAATAACCCTAGCTTAGATGAGTTTTTATTCCAGTACTTGTTCTAATAATGTGGAATTTAAATTTTCACTGTTGTCCAAAAATTCCATGCATTCATAATGAAATGTTGTGTATTAAGAGTATGAATCAGTAAAACAATTTTCAAATACAATGTTAATAATAATTCTGTGTTTATCTATCATGACTACCAGGTCATGATAGAGTTGATCTCTGTCATGGTCTCAGAGCTGACCCCATACTTGGCTCACAATATATTGCAGATGTTGATTATCCTGTGGGTGTTGCCAGTTGTCAGACCTGCTTTACTTGGGTACTATTTGTTTTGTCACTCTTTTTGTTATTCTTACTTTGTCAGCTCTCAGGCTGATGGAAAAGGATACAAAATTGATTAGCATTCAACTGCTTTTTAATGATTTCATTAGCATTCATTCTTGTTTTTTCCTCAAATGTAACTATTTAAAACAAAACCTTTTTGCCTAGTGGAGTGCTGTCAGAGAGATGGGAGGTCTTTAGGTTGCCTCTCCAAAAATATTTAGAGAAAAATGTCACTGCTGTACTAGCTGGGTTACAGAATGAGGCATCTGTCTGCTCCTTAACCATCCCAGTTGATAGCTTAGCATTATCTGCAATGGATGAAGTCACTTTTTTATGCCACTTCTTCTGTCAGGGCCATAACCTCTACCAGAAGAATAAAGCTGTGGAGCAGTAATGTCTGCAGCACACACAGAAGTTAAAAATCACCTAAACTTGTCTATTGAAGCCTTAAGTCTGTGTCTGCCCTGCGTATGGTCCATACTGGTTCAGCTCAACCCTACCCCAGTGTGGCACCATGGGGACCCAAGCCAATGTCCAAAAAGTGATAAATCCTGTTTGCGTGGGGATGGGATTAATCTTCCTTGTGTTATAGAATCACAGAATCACAGAATGTTTGAGGTTGGAAGGGACCTCTAGAGATCATCTTGTCCAACCCCTCTGCTCCAGCAGGGACACCTAAAGCACGTGGCGCAGGGTCACATCCAGGCACATCTGTCACCCTGTATTATGGAGAGGATTAACTTTACCTGTGCTTGACCAGCTCTGAATTCAGATATGAACGATAATGAACAGCCAGCATTAAAATGATCGCAGAATTAGGAAAGAGATCATTTTTCCTATAGGGAACTTTTCCTTAGGTGGTTGGTGTTGTTAAGGCAGAAAACTGATGATCTGGCTAAAATGCTGAAAAAAAAAGGTAAGCAAACCCTCAACAGAAAGTGGATAATTATTAATAGCCTGTGGCTCACCCAGGGCAGTGTGATTTCTCTTTGCCTCAGGAAAATCTATAGGCTCCTTTAGGTTGTAAACCAGTCTGAGCCTCTATGCTATGTGCTTGTTTGCAGTTCTACGGGTCAAAAAATCTTGCGCTCTCCACTCTTGCAGCATTTGTTAGCTCTAGACATGTGGCATGTCCTGGCTGGAATTAACTAGTTGAAGTTACATTTCTAAGGAAGATTGGAATCTTCACATAAATTCACAGTTGTCTTTTTTTACATGTGCCATACAGAGGAGTATTGCTATGATATAATCTGTTTTCACTATTCAGTTTTTTCCCAAAAAGTTATAGTAGGAGGAGGCCTTCATGGCTAAGGTGGCAGCTACATTTTGACTCATTTTAAATGAGTAATAGTGAACACATATCATAACTTTAGAACTACTGAAAAACAGAGTTACTGTCTCACAAGGTTTTTATTATTTAGCAACAGAATGGCAGGAAGACAAAAAAAAAAAAAAACTCTCAGCTGAGGTGATTAGGTGGTCAAGAATGAAAAGGACTGAAGTGAGCAAAGATAGTTCAGTGCAACTCTATATTCTATCTGCTACAATATTCACTGGAAATCTCCTGAGTCTATATTGCCAGATTAGTCCCAGATTTGTTTTATTTTGAGAACTACCCAGAACATATTTGCCTTCTAGACTACCTGGATCATGTTAACCTAGCTGAGGGCGAACCTACCTTTAGGCTACAGAAATAGAGTAGTAAATCACAGAGCACTAAACTCTATTTCTGTGAGCTATTTCCCATCTTGAAGAATTTTCTAGGTTTGGGGTCAGAAACTGTTATGCAGTGGTAACAATCACTTGTTGCCTGGAAAAGGCTCACATCTTTGTCCTGTCATAATAAGCTTTGCACAGACACTATGTAAGACACCACAATCTAATAAGTTTAGAATAAATACATAGGATGTAAATGGGGTCAAAAAAAATTTTTTTTGCATCCATGAGAATTTTTGAGGTTTTGGGAAATGCTCTTATCCACTATTTAAGTTAAATTTCATAAATAAATAAACTCTTAATGGGAAAATAGACCAGTTTGGGTCATCTAATATCAGATTGATTTTGAAAGTTATATTTTAATTTTATATTGTAAATAAGTCATTAATACTTGACTTACTTGCTAATGCTTTGAAGCTAAAAGCATTTCTAATAAAGAAATTAAACATTCTTTTGGAAAATGTGAGCTTCTCAGACCTTTGTCAATATTTTGTAGAAGTTTCTGAGTTGGACATTAAGTTGTACAAAACAGTTTCCTCAGAAGTTTGGAAATTTTCAAACTGAATAGCTGCATACAGTTGAGAAATTATCACACAGATGACTTATCAGACTCCTACTCACTTTTATCAGAACCGTGTATTTTTGAAATAAATATCTATAAGTTTTTTTTCCATGAGCCAAGCCTACACACAAATAAGAATGAAAACCCAAAAGTGGAATTTAGAACAATTGTATAATTTTCTAGATTATACATTTTTTTCCCTGACAGGAAATCTTTTAGGTCTTTGCTACTGAAGTTTTTTTCACAATTATTCTTCATTTTCTCTATTCAGATGCAAGAGAGGGAAACGAAGTAAAAGACAGCACTTTAAACAGACCTGTTTCTTACCATACTGTTCAAATAGACCATAAATAGAAATATCAGACAGCTTTTTATGGCTACACATTTTAAGTTTCAATTCTATTTTCTAAAGTAAATATAGCCAAAATAGAGGGGTTCATTCTTGCCATCTCACAATGGTCCCGGAGCAGATTCCATCAGTTTGCAAGTGGAAAAATGCTATTCCTGCTTGTTACTGTTGCATTTAACTTTCAGTGAGAATATGGGAGTAAATTGAAGCTAATGTTCTTTTAATTTGTTTTGTTTTGTTTTGTTTTTGGCGTTCCCTCTATTCTTTGGCTTTTGGCTTTGGCTTTTGGTAGAGGGGGCATCACCAGAAAGTAATGGTAGCTAGCCGGGGCAGGAGACTAGATCTCCAGCTGTGACTTTGCTGCACAACTGGGCTGCTGGGCTGCACGGTAACAGTCAGGGTCATTTAACATTAGTAATGAAGTATCAGCTTGAGAAAGGCATGTTTTTGATGACTGTTAATATTTAAAAAGCACAGTATTTGAGACTAGTCCTATAGACAAGAGCTACCATCTGAATTTTTAAAACAGGCCATCTAGGGCCATATCAGCATTGCAACCTAGCCTGAATAAATAGTGCTTAACATCACTGCATGCTTCACCTGGCTGTGTAGCATGGTCTTGAAATTTCAGGAAATTAAATGAGACTGGTAGGCAGTTAGTACATTCCTAGGAGAAGGACTCGCATCATGGCATTTCTGATAAGACTGAAGTGCAGCCATCACAACCTGACAAACAGCCGGTATTACAAGTGTTGAGAGGCAATTGCATGCCATTGCTTTGGGGCAAC
This sequence comes from Crypturellus undulatus, assembly GCA_013389825.1. Classification (NCBI taxonomy): domain Eukaryota; kingdom Metazoa; phylum Chordata; class Aves; order Tinamiformes; family Tinamidae; genus Crypturellus; species Crypturellus undulatus. The sequence continues at coordinate 387,344 of VWPW01017276.1, read as the reverse complement.
TGATAAAAGACAGGAGAACCCTTTATTACTTGTAAGCTTTTTCATTTTCACCCCAAGTAAGAAAATAATAGTTCATTAGCATCTATGATATTATATGGTGGTCCTCGTGCACCTCCTGGTGTTGGTGTGGTATGAAACAGTCAGCCTTGTATCCCAGGAGGGAAATAACGCAGGATAACACATCTGCCTGTGGTAGATTTGACCATGGGATATACCAGATTTGCATGTGGTAGATTTGACCAGTCAAAAATAGATTTTGACTTCCTGATGAGGACATGCATCAGCAGTCTTCACCATCTTCGGATGTCTTTGCTTCAAGTGTATTTAGCCATCCCCTAAGAGACTACATAAATATACTTGCATATCCAACTGATGCCCACATGAGCTTATTTCCTGCCTACATCTGTACCTCTTGCTGGATTTTACAAAAACAAATTCTCCTCAAAATTTACAATTACAAATATAAACTTTATCAAAACATAGACAACAATCTCACGTTATTTCTTTATTGTACTTGAAAGTTAGTGGTTATTTCAATGGTAACTCCTTATTTTAAAGGGTCTTTACTTTGGTAAGTGATACAGTAAGTATTGTGTCCACAAAGGAAGTTGAAATTTGACAAACATTTTCAAGATGAAATTTTATTTTTGCTTTATGAAGCACAAATTTATATACTTTCAAAACTACAAATAGAGATCTAACTCTAATCTATGTTAACAACTGCAATACATTCAAATGTATCTTCGCCTCATGTCTCTGGAGCTACAGGAGAAGTCTCAGCAATAAGCTAGGAGATGACAAGCAGAAGTTTGGGTATGTTCTTGCTTAGCTATACATGTTGCACATATTAGATATGATATTACTTTAATATAGATACACTGGTATCCTTAATAATGCAGGAAAGTGAAGACAGGATGCTATCTTATATTCCTAGCATGGAGATAAATGTGAAATTAACAGTCTTCGGCTAATTTGATTGTGGTCTTTTCTACATGGAAAGTAATACTGACTTTAATTTTGCCTTTACTTATTCATCACAAACTCTTCTTTCCATCTAACCATATATATGTCCATATATATGTACAAATATTTTTATATGAACACATATATATCACATACATACGTATACACAAGTTTTTCAGGTTATTTCATTTCAGTTTAGCTGAAAGATTTCTAATCCACCCAAGTTCATTTAACACCAAGGGAATGAACAAAGCTGAAGAGTATTTCCCATCAGTTTTAAAGCAGTTTAAAAACCACAACTCAAACTCAGCAGGTACACATCTCTCTTACAGACAAGTCCTGACTCAAAGGAGAAGAAACACCATTTCCCACATGTAAACAGGGCTCTGGGCACAAATGCTTGAAAATGTTGTCCTTAAAATTTATTCTGAAGTTCATTGTAGCTGCACAGTATAATACATTTACCGACACACTTTAGTACAATAAATGCCTTTTGGGCTATCTCATTCCATTCCATAATTATTTTCTGGGGAAACCCTTACTCTCTACTTGATTTACGCAATACAGATGGTTGGTAAAACTTGAATTTTTATTGATGCATAGTAATATCTTTCTCAGAACCCTTAAAGAAAGTGACATAATTCTTTAAGACATAATATTACGCTTAGGAATTGCTCTAGAGGATCATCAATCTTTTGTGAAAGTCTTCCAGCACTCTGCTAGTGTTAAATAAACCATGACTAGAAATGAAATTCAAAATAGTTTGAGTGATTTCTGCAAAACGTTCTCCATTTGCCAATTATGTAGCACTATATTTCATCCTATCAGTTATTCATTATTCTTTGCTAAAAATACAATGATGGCAAGAGATTTTTGGGAGTTACAGAAGAATTGAAGGGGACCCACTTCATGAAATCCAGACATTTTTTTATAGTAAATGACAAAGTTAATAAACTAAGTGATGATGACAAAGTATTTATTTATTACTGTAGCTTTCTTGATAAGAAAATATATCAAGGTCCAACTGAGAAGAAAGTGCTTATTCAAAGACATGTTCTAAAGGGCTGTTTGAGTCTTCTGAGCGGAAGTCATACCCTGTCCTGAGTGTCCAAAGCTGATACCAGAGTACCAAAAGACAAATCTCAAGGAACATATTCATGAGCTGAATAGGTTAGTCATAATATTAAATGTGGTCATACATGTCCATGTCTGTGTTCCATCTTCCCATTTATCCTGGAAAGCCTTTCCTTACCACCTGAGTCATCCTCTTACTCTCCCTCCCTATCCCCAGCTTTCCTTTATATTTGTCATTCCAGCTCAAATCCTGAGCTGGGACCCTTATATATATATTCTTAAATCATCTCACTAGAGTTCATTTTAAAATGTTCTAATTATTATTGTTGGATGGAGGCTCTCTGAGTTTGTTTAAAGCTTAAAAAATAGGAATGTCCCTTGAAGTCCCACAGCAGCAGGAGCTCTAACCCCTGCTGTTCTCCCATGCCCAGACTGAAGGTGTTTGCCTGGACCTGTTCTTTGCCCTCAGAGGAATCTGAGTTAGGAGCATGGTTAAGGCTCCAATGTAACGTTTAAATGTTAAATAATGTTAAATGTAATGTTAAACACAAACAATCCCCTAGAATAAGAGAATAAGACCGTAATATCTGCAGCAGGAAGGTGTTATTTGCCACCTCCTTTCCTGCCTCCCTTAGCCAGTCTTGACCAAGGTGAATAAGGAGAAGTTGTTCAAAAATGCATTATATGTACTATCCTTATTTGCCATTGAAAATCAGGAAATACCAGCCTGGAAGAAAAAAATGTTGTGTTTTGGTATAACTCTGTTTTGTTTCTACTTTCCAGACTTATTGTCCTCTCGTTCTTGTCTGTCACTCTGCCTCCAAAACATAGTTTGCGTGATCCTGTACAGATATGATTAGGAGCTGTGCCTTGTTTTCCATGGTCTCTGAGTTATTTGATCTTGTCCTCCTAAATACCAAAGCACACAAAAATAAAGAAAATCTAGCTTCCTAAGATGTGTGTAATATGAGAGGTATAAATAAGAGAAACTTCAGCAGTAAGCCTGGGAGTTGCTTTAAATTATGGAAACTAATAGCAAAGCTTATAGCAAGAAAACTGTTTATTTTCAATTTTTGCACTGCTTTATGGCAAATCAATCCAAAGTTTATCTTGTGTATTTTAAATAGTGATTTTTCCATTAAGAAAGAATATACTAGGAAGTGCCTTAAAGCACTGGACCTTTAGTCCCTATTATCTAGCCTAGGATTCTCAGAAGTCTCAACACCATACACTGGATATGAGTGCAATATTTTGGAATATTTGGAATAAGCCCCAGTGCAATGCTCAGTGAGGCTATTCCACCTTGTGTGACTGCACTGCTTTCAGGCCCAAGCTGCATGTTATCGAGCAGAAGTGCTCTTTCTGTTATGTCCTAGTTAAGGCATCCTCGCATCAGGCTCCTTTTAGAAATGCGCTTACATGCCTTGGGGGCAGATAGGCAGAAGCACAAGTGAATGACCATGACTGGGAGACCTGATGGGCTTTGTCTTGAACTCAGGCCTGAAAAGAATCACAGGAAATGAGGTCTGAATAGCAGGGAAGAGTCCAGGGAAAACTAATAACAAGAGTTTTATAGTGTAGTGTCTCAGAAATACAATATTTGAGTATGAGACAGATTAATGTGATGCTGACCCGAAGCCACACAATTTCTTTAGACTTTTCCCAAAAGATGAATCCCCCTCAAGTCAGGAAGAAGACAGCAGGTTGGATGCAACCTGTTTTATGGAGAGTTGAAGGAATGTGACCAGGCCTAATAGTAAACTTAAATATTTACAATAAGACCTGGACCAAACAATTCATGATCTGCTTCTGCATAGAAGCTCCCCCTGACAGTAAATAAAACCTTTTATACTAATAATTAAATCAAATATGGCAGCTGTCAGGATGTGCCTACCACTTCCTTATACTAAAAGTTTCCTGTATTTTAAGAGCAAAAGTATTACTACAAATCCCCAAATTTGTAACCCCACGAATGACATTTTTATGTCAGACCACATGGTAAGGGTGGTTCAGGCTTGATAGTGTTCTGTTCTAACTGAGAGCAGAGGGTAAACATTCCTTGCCTACCAGCAATGAAGAGAGAAATTATAAATAGTTCTCCTGTTTTGAAAGGTCTTAACAAGGAAGAGAGAAAGTGATACTAATAATGTATAAAAGAAAGACATTACTAATAAGGTATAAACATACATACAGGAAAAGCTCTCAGTTCTCTAGTATAATTTATTTTCTGTTAAGAAAATGTTTATTGTTAATAAATGTTAACAAAAATATTGCAGTCACCTGAGCTGATTAAAAACATTCAGTGTCACCCCATGATTGGAGTGCTTAGCCATTGATTAAAAAAAGAAAATGTATTGAGAAGATTTTTGAAACTCGTCTTTTGTGTCTCCAAATAATCCGCCTGCTTCACAAATTCTCCTTCTCTCTTCCCTCACAGTGATCCCCTAAACTCAAAGTACTGTGTATTTTCTGTTTATGGCTCCAAATAGTAGGATAAAGAATACATCATTGTATTGCAAAGCAAGGCTTTTTTCCATGGAGGTTTCCCTTGTAGAAGTATGTGCAACTCATCTCACTAGGTGAGTGTTCAAAGCTTGTTTGAAATGCGTGAGAGGCAACCAATAGTTGGTTTAGTTTAGCAGCTCATCTTTCTTCACAGTGCCCTTGATTATATTTAGCAGAATAATAGTTTTGATATTGCTCTCTTTACGAGAACCTGAACTACAGGTATGGCAGATTCAAAACTGATAACAGTTCTTGCACAGATGAGCCAGATATATTCACAGCCAACTAATCAGCTTTGAGAACTATACTCAAATTTTCAGGTAAAGACTGATGAACTCATTGCAGTTGGAACAGATGGCACAGCCCATTTTCCAGCCTATTAACTTTTATAGATCACTGAAGAATCATTGTGCAATAGACAAAATCCAGAAAACAGGGAAAATTCTTGAAGTAGATTTAGGATACTTTTGCCATTTTGATTTAATTCATGGGTTCTCTAATTTCTTTCTACAAAGGATAAGGATACAACAAACATATTGCCAAGTATGTATAGAATTAATATTTAACCAAAACAGAACAAACCAAATAATGGTGTAATGTGGAAAATATTTATAAGTGAAATATAATTAAAGATGAATTATGTGCATTTTACATAATTTATGGAAGTTAAATTTCTTTGTTAAATGATACTGTGAGATAACTGAGTTGCTTCAATTTATCACTATCAATCAAAGGTGTTTGAGCTACTTTATACAAACATGTAACCTGTCACTATAATTCTTTCAGAAAGATTATTCTCTTTTTCAGTTGAGTAAAGATTGCTTGTATTTCAGATTAAGAAAGAAAATGACTCTTTCCTTTTGAGTAAAGATATATCCCTAAAAGCTACATCATAAGAAGCTCACCAGTGTTTTTCATGTTAGTTGTCATTCAAAGCCTCATTATCAGTATTTGATCCCAAGGTTATTTTTCCCAATCCATAGTCATTCACGAAAGGATTCTCCTGAAAGACAGTATTATGAAGGCTGCATTGGGATTCCTCTCTGTATAGTATATTGTAAAATTATTTCACTTTGGAGGCTCAATCTTTGCTGTTCTCAACAGGAAGAAAAGATGCGTGTAAGAACATGGATCATTTTTGAGATGAACACTTCCGTCTGTAAGGCAAAGTACTCTTGTGAAGCCAATCAAATGAAATGCTCAAATAAAGGAATGACCAATAATGTATTAGTATTATCTGTCAAAAATATTTCCATAATTTGTTGAAATGTTCAGTTACCAGTTCAAAGATTTTATATTTGTTCCAGTTAACAAAGAACAATTGATCATACTAACTTTTCCTACAGCCTTTTTTTGAAACTGAAACCATCATTAACAGTAATTAGAATTATTCTGATTTCATTCAAAAATTACCATTTACTTTCATGCGTATTGCCTACAGTTGAAAACTCATATTAAATAACTAATTGTATAACCATTTCAAATGACCGAAAATTATGATTCATGTGAAATATGAGCTAACAGTAATTAATCAATTTTCCCTTCGCTCACTCATATTTAATATCTAGTTGCTTATACAAGAGGCAACTGAACTTCCCTCTAAAGAATGAATCTTCCATGTGTGAAGTGATAAGCCTAGGTATTTTACCCAGGTATGAGGAGAGCACTTCCTTGGTCATTTTTCTGTTTTCTATAGCCTACCAGTGACGCCTATAGCCCTGCAACACTATGCACCTAATCCTTACACCTGACTTGAGGCCAAGCATAATAATAAAGAACATAATAAGGCATGAAAGAGAATTAAGAAAATATTTTCCTAAGAGATTATTATGTATATTTGCCATAATATCTTGTAAGATTTTTTCATCTGGAAAGATGGGGCTGATGAACTGGCTGCTCGCTTCTTAAGATCTTTTGAAAAGGCGGGTTTTCATAGCACTGAGGGCCAAAAGTTATTGGTGTGGACACAGAGGAGTGTTGGGGTGGACACAGAGGAGTGAAGCACTGAAGGAGGACGCTAGAAGCTGCCATGTGGCTGGCAGGGCTGGTTGTCCCACCCAAGGCTGCAGTGGCTGCCCCAGACATCAAACAGAGGCACAAGCAGCAGTGCCGCCAGGCAGAGACATGCGCTGGGCAGAACCAGGCTTTCAGCTCTTCCGTGCTCAAGTTGTAACCAAGGAAATGGTCAAGGAAGAGGGAGTTATTTTCTATTTCTTTCTATAACCATTATTCTCACTGCTGTCTGGAAAAGAAGGAAAGAATTATGAGAATGATGGATGTTCAATCAGACCCAGTGCTACTAATTTCTGTTGTACCCTGGGATGTTAATAATATATATCTGTGCCTGAAAATCTCATTCAAGCTTGTATTTTTTCTTCATATAAGGGTATTTCCCAAGTGCTTTTATTTCCTTATTAACATGATATGCAGAATGCAGAAAGCCATTTAATTGCAAGTTCTTGAATGCAAAAAAAAACCTTGAATCATTTTTGGACTTCCCTCCTGTCTTTTGTACAACACTAGGCTTCACTTCTTAAACAGGTTTCAGAGGAATGTAACCTCTATCTGAAAACTTGAAGGTTTGCTTTTGAAGCTCATTACAAGGCAAATGTTAGAAAGTTATTTTGAAATGCAATTACCATACCAGGGACATATCAATGACATGAATTAGAAATATGACAAATGTTACAGTTGCTAAACAAATTCATGGTACGTCATGCCTAAAAACACAAAATTCTCACAAAAATTATTTTGTGAAAAGCTGGTTTCTTTGACTCCAAATATAGTAAACAACAGAAGTGTCCTTAAAATACATCCTCTGCTATGTGTGCTCCGTGACCTTCTCAAACTATTCCAGTGTGGGCGCAAATCTGAGAGACTGAGAAGAAAACCACTTTCACATTAAGGGAGGTAAGGATATAGAACATCTTAAAATACGATGGCCTTTTGGGCCTTCTGTTTATTTTTGAAATACTTAAAATACTTTTTTGTTTATTGTGTGTACCATGTTTCCTGTTTGGGGCATTTCCCACAGGGATCAGACATTTGATTTCCAATTGTTTTTTGTTTTATAAGAGAAATTAACAGTTTTCCATCTTCCAAGCAAATTTGTATAGCAATTTATGAAAAACAAGATGACTTTTCCTTTCAGTTACAGGATGTGAAATGCTGGCTGAAGCCCCAAAAGCTAAGTTGCACCTCCATACATTGACAAGAAGGGGGCAGAAATTGGAAAGAAAACCCAGAAAGCCAGGTATGGACCAACTGAGCAGTTAAAACTGAAGCCATACTTTAGGGAGATATTTTCCACAGTCCAACAAAGGAAACAGTTGCATTAGCACATACTTGCTATTGTCTTTGAGTACCTAAGCAGACCATGAAAATGACAGCAAAATAACATGCATTACCAGAGAGACCTACCAAGGCAATTGATCAAGTGAAAAAGCAATATTGAAGAATGTGCAGATCCTGGAAAATTACAAACAAGTTAAAGATGTGTGCTATTGCTGATATCACTGTAAAAAAAAAAAAAAAGAGTATAAAGCACATATTGCCATAGCAATGGACAATAAGGACAGGAGATTTGCAAGACAGTTGCTTACAAAATCCAAGCATTTCTTGGAGCAACACACTAGAAATGAATTGAACTGTTTTGTAAACAGGTGATCAAGTTATAAAATCTAATGAACTGGAAATGAATAAATGATGCTTTGATGGAAATATTTAAATGGGGGAAAAAAACTAGATTAGACTTAATGAAGAAAATTCACTATAAAAATATGTTTCCTCAAGTATAACAGAGTATGCAAATCATAAGCTTTTGCTTGGAAAACACAAAATTTGAAAGCTGTTTATAGAAAAGAGAAACTGAGCTAGATTGTACCACACTTGCAAATAAAAACCACTCCACACAAAACTGGTAGAGAAAGTGTTTGCTGTTATCCAAGATAGTACAAACTATTTTAAAAAATATGTACAAATAGTGTTGGAAAATGAAACATAATATTATGCAAGATGAATTGTTATAAACACTCCAAAAAGGCCGAGTCAGAATACGAGGCTAAAACACAATTACTTATTCTTGAAATCATGTTCCTTAAATGATTCTTTCACACCACAGGTGGCATCCAACGAGTTGTTGCTACTATATGAGTAAGGTTGAAGGACATTTATTCTCAAGCAAAACTTTCAGAAAATGTTCATATTTCAAATACAAGGACATTCAGATTATTTTTCATTCTGTGGCTTTTTACAATCATGAGGAAAAAAGTTGTGAAAGTATTTTTTTTAAAACATATGCCAATTCTCTGTTAATAAAGACATGCAGAACTAACTTTGCAACATATACTTATGGTTTCAAAATCATAAACCAAATATTTTCTGCGGATTCTCCTGTTACTTGGATTAGAGTCACTGTATTTCAATATGTTCATTGGATAAACATCAGAGAAATGAACAACATTACAACTCAAAACTTACATAAGAAAAAGAATGCACGAAGTCCAAACTCATTATAATTTATCATAAAAACACTTATGAATCATTTGCATCTAAAGGTAGATGAGAACCTCCTGAAAATAGTTGCTTGCTTTTATAATCTAAAAATGCATTTGGATTTTGGTATGGTAGGATAAAATGAATCAAAGTTTTGTTTTCACTGACAGTGAGAGAGAAAATCATTTTCTGATCAACATGTCTTTTGATTTCTGTTGATCCTAAGAAATGCTGATCAGTCAGCATTTTTGCTGATTTCTTCCCAACACTGAACACTCATTTTCTTTGTTTCAGAAACACTGAATTGTTACCAACACTAATTTATTTTCCTGTCCTTTGACATGCAATCAAGACCAGATGTCAAGCTCAGTGAATATATATATATAGGTTGCTGAAAATGTCAACAACATACATCAATGTTTTTAAAGAATGCAAATATTGTATTGGATGTGTTGTTTTATTTACAGAATATTAATCACAGTTTCTCCTGCAATAACTGTAAAGGTGGGCAGTGTGAACCTTCCTAGTATTTATGTTTTACTATCATTTTAACTTAGTTGCTAGAATGGCAAATTTATGAAAGAACTGCATGATTTAAATGCTGTTTCTGAAATTTACTTAAGCTAAACCTTACAGAAAATCAGATAAAAAGGGATGACTTGTTTTATAATACATGAAAAATATAATTCCCCAATAATTCAGTTTGTGACTTTTAATTATTTTTACTCATAATCTGACATCTGAGTATTCTGATTGACATAATTATTTGCTTAGAAATACCAGACAACAGTATTTATCTACCTTCCAATTGCTTCAGAATATATATATCTAACATAATTCTGTTCAGCTTTTAATAAAAAATGATTGCTCATTAATGACCCTTGAAATATGCCATGATCGTGAAGGAATGTAGTGAACTGGCATGTAATCAGTTCCTAGAAGTGTGGGCTATACAAAGGACATACTTCACACTTTCTTTTTAAATTAATTCTGGCCCTCACCCACAAACCTGTTTGGAAATTTGAAGATTGTTCTGGCTGATGGAAATGTGACAAAATGGAAAGCGTTCTCTGAGTTATGCAAAAAAAAGATAAATCAAGCAGTCTTAACATCAAAGAAAACCGCTACTAAAAATCAGTGCCACATATGGGCTTTAATGCAGGAATTTGTTACATGTGATGGGCAGCTGTCACTTTAAGGAATTTTTTGGGTATATATGGGAAAACCATCCTTAAGAAAATAAAAAAGAGGTAAAAGGTTATGTCATTGCTTTGTATATACTGCATCTGTCTCTACTGTAGCACATAGTTTGTCTATTCTACACTGTCACGTCTAGCTGCACCAACCAACTCCCATTTATTTAATTATTTTTCAGTGACATTACTATTTCTGAAGTCATTATCAGTGTGCAAAAGAACTCCAATACTTCTAATTCATCCTTAGATAACATGTATCATAAAAACACTTCCATTGCTCTGGTTCAATACACCCTATTTTATTGCTTGCTATTAGAACCGTTTGGAAAATTTTATTGAAATTAACTTTTAACACTGAACATCAGAAAATATATTTTCATCAATATTTTAGTGAAAATGTTATTTTGACATTCTACCAGTTCTCTTTTTCTGTAATCTCAACTCTATCTGTTATTATGCCTTATAGAGAATGCTGGACACCAAGAAAAGACTCTAGTGACCATCCCAATTTCACGCTCAAGATCTCCATTGGATTTAGATTACTCTTAGTCCCAAGTCACCTTCCACTCTTTCCTTGTGATTTCAATGACTTTTGTTTCTCATCAAATAAAGTGAAACTTTTCAAGACTTGGGTGTCAAATTTGCACAGAGGGAACCTCCTAATCTGCCACTGTGCTGCCGAATGCAGCTACTTAAAATTTCACACTAGTGATGAAGTTAGAATTAGGCCTTCACAGTTTTCAGAGCACAGGAGTCTGTCAGAGGAGCTGAATAAAGTCCCTGATAGCCAGCAGAGAGAAGAATAAAATTTATGATACGAATGTGCTGAAATAAGGTGCCTTGGAGGCATATCACATCCATCTTACAGAACTGTGAAGAAGATGAGCTCCAACTGGTGGACCTGAGAAGAAGAATCAGGAAAGGGAAGGTTAGCTATTTCCAGAACAAGCAGGAAAGTTGCAATGCTTGCTCCACTAAGGAAGAAGTCAGTTGGCTGCATGTACAACAGAACTAGTTACAAAGCATGAGAAGTAAGGGCATGTGTTGAGATTAAGAGGAGACAATTGGCGAGAGCTGTTAGCTGTGTGCCACTGCATTGTGAGAATGAGAGATCTTCACATCTTCATGCATCCAAATAAGACAAGAATGTCCCAACTTGCTTAAATAATGGTGTTCCAGATATAGATTTTTCTGCCTAAGGAGAGGCTAAGGAGAGGGAAAGGACTGAAAATTGTACGAGATTCTTCAGTAGTTCAAATGTGCGGGAAGAGCAGGAGGAGACAAATGTGAGGACAAGATTATGTGGAGACAGATATGAGGACAAGATTATGTGGTATGTGCCCACCCATGTGCAGGGTGCCACTGATCTAGTATGAGTCTAGTGCTCTAGGCACTATGTAATAATGTTCAGATCTTCCTTGAATAAAACACGAAGCCTAGATTTTCTGAGTCTCATTATCTGAGACACCCATCTCTGTTCATTACCCTGCTTGCATGACCCAGCAACATCAGGGGCCTCCTTCAGATCTACTGCTATCCCTCTCAAGCCAAATTCTGCACATACAAGATCTGTGTGCTGCTGACATGGCTATGGGTGGGATCAGGCCCTTGAGAACACCTGCTGCACAAAATCCAAGCAAAGTGCAGATATGTCCGGCATCATCTGGAACACTCAGCAGTGTTTTACAAAATATTTTGAAAATCATTTTGAAGCAAAAGAGGTTCAAAGATTTTTGAAAAGGGTCCTTCTGAGTGCACATGCACAAAATGCAGTGCTTTTGCCCTTTCGTGTTTTTGTTTCCTTCTAAAGTTTCACAGCCTTTAGGAATAGTTTGCCACCTTGAAGCTTTTGCTGGCTCTTGGCAGACCGGCATTTTCCCTTCACAGCAGGCACTGACAGTGACAAGTGAGAGCTCTGACTCTCTGCTACTGGCTACCTGCTGCCTTTCTTCTGTTTCCTCAGAAGCAGAGTTCTCATCCATGAAAGTAAGGCAAGAGAAAATGACTGGGCAATTAATATTTTAAATCCCTTGCCTTTATTTTTATTGCATTTTTAATATTTCTCTTTAAAAGGAAGTCAGGATAGCCTCTTGGTATTTTTCCCTGCAGAGACGGGATAAGTGATTTCTCAGGGGGAAAGAGGATAATGAGTTCTGACCTATGTGCATTTGCTGGGTCGACAGAAACTCAACCTTCATCAACCATCCAAATGCTTCTGTTTAAAAGAATAGATTATCAATTTAGAATAATGTGCAGTGCATCTTTCTTCTTCCCAGGGAACAGGTTAAGCAAAAAATCACTTCGCTGAATTGTGACTGCTCACTGCTCAGAATTGCCTTGCTTGTCTCCTAATGTCAGTCATCATTCCATTTAAAGCGTGCTGCCTTCTCCCAGATAAAACCTCCTATGAGGAAAGAAGGAGTTTGCCTCAGTACAAGCATCTGGAATCAGCCTTCTGAGGCGTTTGCTATTTGGGTTCAGCAAGTAAGTTCCTGCTTGAAGACCCCAGTGCCTGGGAAAGCTCTGTAAGAAAGTACAGATTCCTGATTCAAATGATCAGGTAAACAGAAAAGGGAGAAGGAGGAGACCACACGAAACTACAGGACTTAGCATAATCTTAATTAAAGTTGTTGAACCTGTTCTGTGCATGCTGTTCTCTAGAGAATGCCATACACCAAAGGTGAGCATTTAGTAAGGACTGTGGGAGGAAGGAGGGAGGACTTGTTAGCTTGTTTTTTTTTTTCTTAAAATCAGTAGTGTTACCCTTCCGTGTTACACCTTCTGCTGCTTGTTGAGTGCTGGCCTGTGCATAAGACTTATCTTCAAGGCCAGCAATGTGGTGCTTCTTGAAAGTCATATGGACACTAAGATTTAAAGACATAGGTAAAACCCATCTTCTGCCTCACATAATCTAAATACTAACCACAGGAATGGAATAGCAATGATCAAGTTCATGTCAAGGATGTAGTCTAGGAGAGAAGCAATAATCCAAACACAAAGGAAAACAGCCAAAATGATATCAAATAACACTTCTACCTTTTTCACCAATTTCAATAGCATTTTATTTTCCTTTTGAATTAAATGACCAGGGAGGCTAGGCAAAAGGCTGCAGTAGATATTTCAGCAAGGCTTTCGACACAGTCTCCCATAACATCCTCATAGGAAAGCTTGGAAAGTGTGGGCTGGATGAGTGGACACTGAAGCGAATTGAGGACTGGTTGGATGGCAGAGCCCGGAGGGTGGTGACAAAAGAGGCCAAGTCTGGTCGGAGGCCTGCGGCCAGTGGTGTCCTGCAGGTGTCAGTACTGGGCCCGGTGCTCTTCAACTTGTTCATCAATGACTTGGACGAGGGCACAGAGCGCCCCCTTAGCAGGTTTGCAGGTGACACCAAACTGGGAGGAGTGGCCGACACTCCCGAGGGCTGTGCTGCCATTCAGAGAGACCTGGACAGGATGGAGAGTTGGGCAGAGAGGAACCTCATGAGGTGCAACAAGGTCAATTGCAGGGTCCTGCACCTGGGCAGGAATAACCCAGGCACCAGTACAGATTAGGGGTTGACCTGCTGGAAAGCAGCTCTGTGGAGAGGGATTTGGGAGTCCTGGTTGACAACAGGTTAACCATGAGGCAGCAATGTGCCCTGGTGGCCAAGAAGGCCAATGGGATCCTGGCTGCATCAGGAGGAGCATTGCCAGCAGGTCGAGGGAGGGGATCCTGCCCCTCTGCTCAGCTCTGGTGAGGCCGCACCTGGAGTACTGGGGGCAGTTCTGGCCTCCCCAGGACAGGAGGGACATGGAGCTTCCAGAGAGAGTCCAGCAGAGAGCAATGAAGATAATTAAGGGACTGGAGCATTTGTCATGTGAGGAAAGACTAAGCGAGCTGGGGCTGTTTAGTCTGGAGAAAAGAAGTCTGAGAGGAAATTTGATCAAGTACTTGAGGGATGATTGTGGGGAGGATGGGGCCAGGCTCTTCTCCATGGTGGCCAGTGACAGGACGAGAGTGTAAGTTTAAACACAGGAAGTTCCACCTCCATGTGAGGAAGAACTTCTTTCCTGTGAGGGTGACAGAGCCCTGGCACAGGCTGCCCAGAGAGGCTGTGGAGTCTCCTCCTCTGGAGATCTTCCAAACCCGCCTGGATCCCGCCCTGTGCCACGTGCCCCCCTGGAGCAGGGGGGTTGGACTAGATGATCTCTAGAGGTGCCTTCCAACCTCAACCATTCAGTGATTCTGTGATTCTGTGATATTGAAAAGCAAGCAAGAGAGAAAAAGAGAAACAGGAACACGAGAAAGATGTAGAAGGACAACTAGGAAAAATACATAGATGTGAAACTAACAGAAAGAAAGAGATACTGCAAGGTAATATGGACAGGAGATAGCAGGAAAACCATACCCCTTTACACTCTTTATCAAAAATACATGAAACAAGTCTTCTAATCCAGATTAACAAAATTAATTAAAACATTTTGAAATGTAAATAACTAGCATTCTCTAATCCAGTCATTTTTTCAAACATGTTCATCCATCTATCTTTTCCAGTGAGTCATGTACTTATTTCCCAACTTTTTTCCTCTATTGTCACAGCTGTCACAATAACACTGTTCGGTGTCTCTTTAATATCTGACTTCAGCCTACCCAAATTCCTACTATCTGTATCCCTTAATCTCAGACCTTGTGAATTTTTTCCTATCCATATCTCTCTGGCTTTGTCTCCTCTTTGTGTTTCCTAAAATATTCTTCTGGCCTAGGAATGATATCTAGATCTCGGGTCCTTTCTCTCCTGCGTCTTTGCTTTGCTGGCAGCATGCTTAAATCAGAAATTATGATTTCTCAAACACACAGGTCAATCGGTGCTGAGACTTGAATCCATGCAACATCATGATTCATCAGATACATCAACAATCCAAGAATTCTCTGCCCATTTTTAATGAGAACAGGAATTCTCTGACATCAGCTTCTACTTTTATCAGAAGTACCACGAGTGGAGCTCAGGGAAAGGAAAAGAATCAACTCAGGTCTCTGCCATGCAGCAAGTATATACAGGGAAAATGGCCCTTTTTGGAGAATCAGCTCTAGATTTGGGCTATCTACTTGAATAAAAGTAACAGTTACTGGCCAGGAAATAATTGTGCACATTGGGAATTTTTCTTTTCTAGCTTATAAAGTGCAACTCAGTCAGCATATCTGTAAGCAAAACAAATTACAAAGGTTTCCCCTTTAGCACATGTTTCACTTTTCCCCTACAGAAAAAAAAAAAGCAAAATATGTTTATGGAATTAGGGTATTCACCCAAAGGGCCTTGCATAATAATAAGATACATGAAATAAATACTGTAGGCTTTGAAATCAATGTTGCAGAAGATAAGGATTTAGCTAGGATGTAGTTCAGTCAAAGCTGATTAATTTGTGCCTGGTTGTGCCTAAGCATCCAAAATATTTCACTGGCAGGCAGAGCAAACACCGAGCATTGGATGTGCCCCTGCCTTGATAATCTGGAGGGGTTTCTTTTTAATATTTATGAAAATGCTCTGCAAACTGGTTCAGCCTATCTAGGTCTGTCTGTACTACCATTATTTTATCACATCCCACAGGGTTATAAAACCTTAAAGCTGAATTAATCATAAATATGACATTCAAAGGAAATAAAAGGAGAAACTACTACACTGGGTTAAAAAGCTAGAGATGACAAATTGCACTTATGTGTTTGAGAAGAAGACAAAGTCATTTTAATAAATACATCTGTTAAGAAACATCAAAGCATTTGTTTTTTAAGATGACTATCCCCTTTGTTGCACAGACATTTAAAGATGCACCAAAATGCTGGCCCCCAGTGAAACCACAGAGTTTAGCACAGTTATATTTAACAGGAGCTGACAAGGTTGTTGACTTTCTAACAATCTAAGGAATTAAGCACTAAAAATCAAAGTGAAGACATCACCCTAACTATTCCTTGTAGATGAGCATACAGCATGAAATCCCATATTATTTTACATAAACAGATTTCATATATATCATCACATAAAATAAACACGTTTATTACATCATAACTTTACGCAACCTGATTCACTAAGGAAATACGGCTTGCACGATCTTGTGCCTTATGAGTGAGTTTTCAAACACGTGCTTTTCCCAATGAAAGCCAATGTTTTTAACCAACCTGACAGAGATGTGAAGATGTTAGAGGCATTAATTCATACTAGTATGCTGAAAGTAGGCAGTTCCACAGAGAAGCTGGAGCAGCTATTAATTTCCCTTCAAGGAAAGGCTGCAGTGGGAGCTCACCTCTGAGCTCCTATGAGGAGTCAGAGAACCCAGTGAATTGGGAGTGGACAAACTGCTGCACACAAGAGGGAAGCAGGGGCAACTTACATTTGAAAATCTAGACACAAGGCACAAAATGCACTGTCTTTTCTGCTCCTTGCAAAGCAATTATAGGGTTTTTTTCCTTCACTAGTTTGCATTCTGCAAACACAACGGAAGATACATTAACTTCTATAAAGATTTACAGTATAATTCAAAAAAAGACAGCATAAGTTAGGAGGAAACCAAGAGTTCTTCCAACGAAATTGGAAAAAATGCTAGAGAAATCACCCTATAAGCCTTCAGCATTTAATAGACTACGGTTCCATTCTTGTGGAATTTTTAAATAATTCTGTGCAAGGTAATTATATCTCTACTATAAAATTTAAAGATTGGTTTAAAGTGGCAATAGAAAAGTTATCATTCTCTATTCACTCCTATATTCTTTCTCAGAAGAGCTACTCAAATTGTTACTTAATGTCTGTAGCTTAATGAGGATATAAATGTACTTCAAAAATACACTCAAAATTATTTTCAATATAATATCACTTTCCTGATAAAGCACTTTTCCCTAGAATGGTTGGCTTTTTTCCATATAATTTTTCTTCTTGCTACAATTTTTTGCTGAAAAGTTTGCTTTTGATGACAAGTTGAGACTTTCAGATGAAACTTCTGTAAAAACAGAAATATGTATCATTTAAATTTAAATTATTCTGGCTTCTATACAACAGTTAATAAGTCCTATAATCCCACGTTTCAGAGTTCAGTGATTTTTTAGTCCAACTGCACATGCCAAGTATTTGACAAAGTTTAAGGATGGGGTTGAAAATGGCATTTTTCTGCTTTTATTTTATGATGAGCTTTTCTGATTACAGATTTAATTCTTTGCTGTACATGATAAAATTACTATTCTTTTTCTGGCTCTCCCTGTGGGGGTGTAAGTCTTATTACTTGGCATGGCTTTCCTAAATTTAAATTAAATTTAAAAATCATATGGGATTGTATGGAATGAAATCCTGACTCCTCTCATAGAAATTTAATAGGAAGAATTGATTTCAGTACCCTAGGATATGACTCATTATAAATACCACATTGACTTCTCCAATGCAGCCTCTTGAACTACTACTATATGTGTATCATTTCACGTGCAAAAGCTAGCACTAACTAATAACCTTCCAAGCCAGGAAAACTTCTTTCACCTGGAGAGACACTGGTGAAATATTTTTTTTGTTTTGTTTTCATTTCCACTTGCATATGGGGAAGGATCAAAGACAAGTTTATTTTGATCAAACTAGAAGATGATCAAGGACTTACTGTAAAGCACTTTGATATTAAAGTGATAAGAGCACTAGAGCTGTCTAGGGAGATGGAAATGACAAAGCTTAAAGCATGGGTTTACCACCGGCCTGCCCTGCATTCACTCATTCCTAATAAGAAATCCGGTTAAAACTTTATTCTTATGCTTTCCAGGAAATCCTAAAGCTTTCCTGACTGATACCTGACTTTAAGGAACACAGAAAAAACAAATCTTAAAAACCTCAGACGAGAACAAAAAGAGAATTTCAAGAACATTTTCACAATGACTTCTGCTTTATATTATCTATTCAATGATAAAATTACAGGTGGCTTTAAGAGGTCTGACCTTGATTCCTAGATACTGACTGCCTAACCGACAATTCAGTCAGTTCAATTTGTACCATGAACCTTTTCCTGAACCTTATATAGGTGATAAAAAAGTGGGCAACTTAAGCAGGTAGAAAGGGAGAGGATAAGAGTAGAGCTGAATGGGCTATCAAGGGACACAGGAAAGCAAATATAGGTTTACAGAAAGGCCTGCTGCTTAAGGAACCAGGGTACCTTTTTACGTATTAAAGTCCTAGAAAAATGAGATTTATTCAATACTAAAGAAAAATAATAATAATTTGCAGCTGATAACTACTCAACTACTCAGATGTATTATTGCCTTGTAATTTCAAAGGAAGGTCAAAATCTACTTGACTTGTCTTTTAAGCTGTTCCTTCTCAGCTTCAAAACAAGCTTCAGAAGGGTTAGACAAAACACCATAGATCTTATCTTCGCTGACCTAACGCTTTATATTTTTTCTTTTTCTTTTGGGGGTAGTGCATGAGAGTCACCTTGTGTGCAAGTGAAGACAAAGACAATTTTACTATAAAACAGATTAGGAAAGAGTGAAGTGCTGATCCTGGTGAGTCACTGCCTCATAATACTGCAGTAACTTTCTTCTCTTTTCAGTCTTCATTTTTTTATAGTATTTTTTTTCTAACCTCAAAGTATCTCCTGGTGAGTTCAGGTAAAATATCATGTTCTTTGGTACTGAAAGGAGTCCCTGGAATGCAAAGAGGCAAGAAGAATTCTACCTAATCCTGAAACTCTCAATCACAGTGCATTAAGGCCTCAAAGGAGGCTATGGGACAAGTCAAAGTTGGGTCTTAATCGCAGGAAGCCATTTACAACAAAAAACAGTTGTCTTTCACAATAGTGAAAGGATTGTGAAGAAAAGACAGCACAGGCAGATGGAGCAGCTGACCAGGGAAATTGTGTGGGCTGGAAATAGGATAAAGAGTCAACCTAAGTGTTCACATACATGAGCTCTTGCCTGAAATATGCCTGAAGTACACTGTGTTGCTTTGACTATTTCATCTTCACATATGTTGAAAGCTATAGCAACATAAAATGTACAAAACCTAAGGAAAGGCTGATTAAGTCAATCCATTATTGCTGCTTAGGATAATCCACTCATTTCTCATTTTCTGCAAGTCCTTCCAGTTCTCATGCAAGATATAACACAGAACTTAGAATCACCGTAAGACTGCAAAAGTCATATGTAAGGCTTTATACTAGGAGACTTGAGATCAGAAATGCCCCTCTTACAGTAATGCCAGTAGAAACTTCTCAGAGCAAAGACTTTTCCTAACCAGAAAGAACTCACCAGAGGACCAGGAATTTGCTGTTAAATATTTGACAGCTTTTGATAGTTTTTTTTTCCAGTTTTTAAATTCTTGATGAATAAGCTAATGAGCTTTCAGAATTCCTGTGTCCATTTTAACACAAGTTGTTAATTTCAGGTGCAGGGCAGCTTTCCTCCACAGACAGTTTCTTTCCAAAGCCCTGGTAGGGGAGCAGATTTTTCCATTGGGGTTTACCTACATCCTACGTGCAGTCTCCACCTCCAAGTTTCCCATTGGCGTCCCCAGCCTGAATGCAGCTGGGTCTGCAGCTGCGACTTGCCAAGTGACTTTCCTTCCTGAGGCAAACTCAGCTCAACCAGTGACTTTGGTTAGCATGAAAGCACAGATGAGGCTGAGTTTCTCTCTACATTATTCCCAGGTTCCCACAGCTCAGTCATTGGGTGCGACCTGAATTTTTGACAAAAAGAAAATTTTGCACGGCATCAGTTTCTGATGAAAACATTTCCTTTAGCTCTGATAGAGGTGTTGTGTATCAAAATACTTAGGTTTAAAGTAGAGTTTAGATTTTTGGTCAGAGTACAAAGAAATAAATCTGCCCCACTGTTAATTTTTACACCAGAGCACAAGTAGAACAACCTAGCCTGGCCCTTGCCAGCCTAGCCTTTCCATGGGCACACTAAAGAATCACAGATTTTGAAGGTATCCTAGTGCTGCCATCTGGCCGCCAGCCTCCTGCTGAGCCGGATTGGCACTTGCGGGAGCAGCAGTCAGCAAGGGGAGGATCAGCTCCCACAAGTGCTGATTTACTGCCTTCGGAGACAGATTGACAGCAGCATAAGGTGAAAGGCTTTTAAAAGTACAGTAGAATAAGAAAAGTAAAGGGACGGGGAAGAAAGGGCAAATGGAAGGGAAGCAAAAAGAGCTGTAAGCAGGACACACGCTAATGGAAAATAGAAGAAAGGAGGTAAGGAGAGCTATATGGAGAAGAGGAGATTGAGAGTACTTTGACATGGCAACAAAATTATCACAGGATGGGAATGGGGAAGACAAGTGTGAATTTCAGTGTTCCTAAGTTTCTCCAGCTATAAACCACTAGCACCTATGTGCTTTCACAAAATCTTCCAGGCAAATCATGTAAGTGCAGCATATAATTCTGCTGCCTTCATCTCATTAAAATAAATTGCTTTACCTATATAGGTGCTTGAAATAGCTGGTTTTGACGTCACTGCTTTGCATTTCCATGGTGCTTGCTATTTCAGAGATGGAGGTAGCACGCAAGCAGGGGGAGCAGACATTGCCCAGCATTCAAAAGTATCCCATGTGCCTGCATATTTGTGCAAATGAATCCGGTATTAGCACTTCCACATTCTGGCAAGTCAAACAGCTTGCAGCCCTACATCATGCTGGTGCAGCATAGACAGCAGAGGCATTAGAAACGGCGGGCATTCGGATCTAGTGGAGTTTAATTTAGGTCACTGGTGAAAGTCATTTTCAAGTGTCAATTGCTGAGAGCCGTGAGAAAGCCGCCCCACAAAGTGATGCTGTTAGTTATTTATTCCAAGAGGAAATGTCTTCCTAAGCCAGCAGGAAGGCTACTGTGCAATCAGAGGTGGCACGTGCCGTGCTCGTGCAGTGCCTGCAGACCGGCCCTAGCTCGCGCTCGGTGTGATCTGCCTTCCTGCACAGCCCAGCGTCACTTTTCTCTGCACAATGCCCTGAGTCTCGTAGAGGGACTGCTGGCAGCATGGGAAGTTGCATTAAAACACAGCATACCCTCGTGTGCACGGTTGCTCTCAGAAGTCAAGTGGCTCTGCTTCCCTGTGGTTTAATCTGTGAGCATGAAACTTGGTGCTCCGTATTGAAAAGGTCCCCAGTTCTGCTGCTTTTGCCCCTTGGCTTGGTTTAGGAGCTTTCAAGAGGCTCTCATACTGTGATAAGCATTTTATCAGCAGCACTACTCCTGCTGCTGCTTCATGCCCATCTCAATCTGAGACCTCTGCCTTCTACCACTCACCTGTGGCAATGAATAGCCATGGGCAGAGGTGACGCCTCTGTGCTCTGAAGCTTCATGCTAGGAAATGGTGACCTGCCTGTCCCTTAAGATTAGATTCTCTTGCACCAGGGCTGCATCAAACACTACATAGGGGGAAAGCATTATCACTGTTTTTGGTAGGCTTTTAGAAAGATAAAAAACTTCTCATGAAAAAGAATAATTTCCACATTCCAGCAAAATTATTTGCTGGTAGCAAGAAGCAGCACAACTTTAGCTGCCCAGAGCTCCATGCTGTTGCTCCTAGACTGCTAATGGTGCAAGAGTTACCTTGCCTGCAGCTAGCTCAGGCTGCTCTACACCATATTGCAGGCTGCAGCGTACTCACCGCCAGAGCAATTACCGAAAATGTAGTGTCCTCAAGCATAACTTTAAATAGTTCTTCACTTGTTTTGTTCCATTTTCGACTGCTCTTTTCTAGCTTGGATTAACTCGTTTGGTCTTTGGGAAGTTTGACAGTTAATGGTTCTTTATATGGACATTTCAACAAGGCAGGGTGGGAATTTCCTGATTCCTGAGCAAAAGCTTTAGCCACTGAGCTATACAAAACATGGAAACTGTTGTATGAATTGTGGGAACTGCTGTTGCAAGTGAAGCCTCCTTGTCCACTTGAAATTTCAGCTGGCTGCTTTGACCAGAGGCGAGGTATAAGGCTGCTTTGGCACACTTGGGGTTGTCTGACATGAAGAAACTTCCTACACTGTTGCTGTGTAGGGGATGCACCCTGCTTCAAAAGTGAGTCAGGAATGAATTGCACAGGTTTTTATTCTCTTCTGAATTCAAATCACTTTCCTAAGTCAGGCATCATCTCTCCCTAAAAAAGAGTACATTTTGCCATTTTGTTACAGCTGCCATTTTCAATGTCTTTTGTTCTTATAATTATGTACCTACTGATTTAGAGCAATATCTCATAATACAAACAGTTAGTTGGCTATAGGAAACAACTTAAGCATACACCTTGTGTACAATCTATAAACTAAATAACACCCATTAAGAAAAGCCATATTGGGTTAATAATACTGTGGGCAATTGCCTTTAAGGGAAGAGTTTAACACACATCTGCCTCCAGAGTGCTCTGAAATGTCTATCACTAGGCAACTCTCCTCTCAGTGTTCAGATTTCATGGCCAATCATGCTGAGCTACCGGCACATTCATGCTTAGGAAAAACTTGTGCTAGACTTTATTAGGAAAAAAAGAAGTCAACAAATAAAAGTATGGCCATTCTAAAAAGCACGTGAGACGTATGTAACAATTCAGAAAGATATATTCCATTTCACTAGAAAAAGTTTCTAATAAGCAATTGGACCAGCTCTCCTCATTTTTTGTGTCATATTTGTCATAGGATACTCTTTTCTGTGTCCTTTTGTCTGTCTCCAGTCATTCATATGGTTGCCCTTAAGTTCAAATAAGTTTCTCCTATGAATTTTAAAGTCTTTTAGCAAAGATTAGTTGCAGTGGATTTCCTGTTGCCACATGTGGGTTAAAACCTCCTGGAGACACATGTGGTCACAGAAGAGTAATTTTGCAACAGCCTACAGATTTCATGCCTTTAGTCTTTCAGTTTCTTGGTTTTCAACTACGTATAGGCTTAGTATTTACCCCAGTCAAGAGTGTCCTGTGCTATGGTTTACAGTGCTACAGTTCCAAGACAAAATTCTAATTCTAACTTTTACCTCAAATGTATGCCAGGGGTGTACAACTATTTGTCAACACCTACTTAAGTGCAGCAGGCTCATCCTGACTGTCATGTGGCAGGGTCTGAAATTACTTTTATATAGCATTTCTGGCTGTCACTGTGCTTTATTTTATTCTTTCTTTATTTAGATCATAATTACAGTTGTACAGTATCACGGTAACTATATGTTTTGAGATTAATCCTATGCGTAACATCTGCTGAGGGTGCCTGATCTGAATATAATTAAGCAGTTTCCTGTGTTTTATTTTGAGTTAGAAAATATTCCTGTGCAAGAACAATTTCATGTTTCTCGGGTGACTAATGTTTTAGCTCAGAAAATGACACTTTAGGGTGGAAAGAGTAGCTCAAATTATAGCATTACTTTGTACAGTCCCAGTCATTCTGTTTTTACTGACTCTGTGGAATATTATGAAATTACAGTTAAGTTGTCTTATATCTTTCTAGATTTTTTAAATCTCTAAATCTGGATGCAGAATAATTTTATTTTGAGTGTTTGAATGGTTTAGCTGTGTTCTGTCTCTGAAGAGCTGAGGCTATATTTTATGCTCTTGAAGTGAAACAAACTTCAGACCCTGGAGGGCTAGAGGTAATACTGTGATCATCTAGTCTGCTTTGCAATCTGACTTTACTGCAGTAATTACTTGGGTAAAGGGAATGGATATTCTCATCTATTTAAAAGTGGGTTGTGCAGGAGCAACTACCTTATAGCCCAACTGTGTTATCAGTGGAGTGACAGAGACAAAGGAGGAATTCAGAGCTTTCTCCTTTTAGAGGTCTCTTCTTACTAAATACTCTTGTCACATAGCCAGTAAGATAGAGAGTTTAAAGCAGATTTATAATTTCTATACCCATTAGAAAAGGCCTTCATAAAACAAGGCATAATATGCAGAATTCTTATTTTCTCTATTCTTTTTTGTAACTTAATTCTTCACCACATCATCTGCAGCATACCTGACATAATGTATTATAACTGAATTGTGTTGCTACCATAGGAATGCAGAAAGGTGAGAACAGGAGAACATATGACATTAATAATGTGGCCTATTGTAGGAAGACTATAGGAAGTCTTGTGCTAGACCAGTGTTCTTCTGCTCAACTTTTACTTATATTCCCCCTCACTTGTTTTTGTTATTTCACTTCCTAGAAAATTTATCTGAGAAATCCTTTTAATTTACAGACCACATATATGTGACACGAGGATTTCACTTTTCAGCTCCAAGCTCTCAAGATCAAAGGGTAATACCTGGACATTATGCAAAATCAGACCTAAAATATTACAACATGTATACACACGTCTGACTGGCTAGCAATAATCTTTTAAACAAGGCCAATTTTCATGCTTCCTGTATATTAGTCAATAGAAGAAAAAAAATCTGTGCTGTCTGTGATTTTCGTATTTCTGTAGCTATTGTCATGCCATTTATCTCATATCTAAGCCCTTAACAATTGCATCAATTTTATTAATAACATAGAGGATTGTATGTTATAATAAAATTACTACAGCTTTTTACCACAGCCATTGAACATGAAGTATTTTTTTTCACAGTCATCAATCTTCTGAAAATATATCTCCAAATTAACTGGTTTGTTGGACATCTATACTACACGTTTGGTAAACTTAAGTTTACATTGGTTTGTTTCAATTTTATGAGTCTTGTAGCTGAGAAACGTAATTAGTACTTGGAAGAAGTGAATGTATTTCCCAGCTTCCTGCAGACTACATGTTGACCCTGGAAAGAGAAAAAAAGCTACATTCTGCTAATTGCAATTGCAATTGTTTTTCTGCATTCAAGGGATTAATGAGAAATTCAGCCATCTACTCCCCGGGGTTCCCAAATATGTCATTTCTTCAAATGATAGCTTTCCTTATTTTTCTGTTCCCAGATCTTTCTTCTTTCTCTGTTGTTGTCTATTAGAGTAAATACATTTAATACCAGAAGATTAATTGAACATTGGGAAATGTTACAAGTTTGATGCAATACCTTGGTTATTTATCAGTGAGATAGAGATTGTCTTTCTTAATCTATTAAGGAAAATGATTGATTTGGAAAATGAAATTTCATTCCTCTTTCACTGTTTAGCTATGCTGTCATCCAAAATACTCTATTGGATTAAAATGGTTAAATGGTTGTTACCTTGATTTGTCATCTCTTTTAGTATTTATCCTTTGTTGTTTAAAAGTGAAATAAAAGCCACTATTTTTTTTCAGTTCTCATTTTTTTTCAAATATGACAGAGAACCAGAAAAACTGGACATGCTGCATCTCTGTACCCTGCTCACCATAGGGATGACCGTGCTCCACTGCTGGGGGCAATCCCAATGCATTTTCATTGAAATTGCTTACAGGGGAAAGCAAATGTAATACACATGAGACCAATGAAATAAAGTGGATGTAAACCATAAAAATGACTAGACATTATGCTTGCACTGAAAAGAGAACTCTGCAGTGGATAATTCATTTCACTGTATATTACCGATTCTAATTCCTAGGGAAAGAAATACACAGAACATGAGCCTGGTTCTTTCTTTCTGATTTGTTTTTTTATTGACTTCAGTGAAGTGCAGCCAGCATCCATCACAGCTGTATATATCTTGGACTGACTCACACATCACAAGTAATTTATGTCAGATTTTAAATAGGTTCAGATTAATCTGAAGGTTTAGGAAGAGGATGTGTGTGTTGAGTGGCCCACATCATCATTTTTTTTGGGTGAGTCTTATCCTGTAGTTCATAACAGGTCAGCTTGTTGCATCACAAAAATTCATGGGCTGGTCCTGTGCCATCTGTTGTCACTAAGTACTTCAGCTTGAAGGGGTGTTTTGTACGAATTTTACCAAAATAAAATTTTTTAAAAAAGGATGAATAATTTACCCCTAATATTTTCCACTCGGTAATATCTTCAGAATGTGCCAAGCAAGCTGTCTTTCCAGGTGTGCATATAGGCTAAGGGAACCAGACACCTCACAGTGGAAAAGATGGAAAAGGTGTTAGAAGAGCAATGGCACTGAATGGTTACAGAAGTACATGTATTTGAGAGGACAATAACTCAGTATATGTCATTTAAAAGAGAACCAGATTTCTCCACCTATTTGCCTACATGACAGCATAGTGTGAAAAGTTTTAGGGTTAGAAGAAAGAGCTATAAAAATATTCTGACATAAGACATTTGCTATTTTCTTGAAAATAGAGACAAAATGCCCAATGAATAAAATATAAATGAAATACAACTAGATTACTGAAACTGCACTAAGTGTTTGTAGAATAGAGAATTGCATTTTCCCACTATATCAAATCACCTAATAATATTAGCAGATGTCTTTTAAATGCTACAAATCAACCTGTCAGTTCCTATCACACAATTTGATTGTCGCATTTCATTTCTCTTTAGAAGACCCCCTTGGGATTAGAGTGGAACAAGAACTGACAGTTTACAGCAAGAAACATTTCATATTTGAAGCTACAAAACTCACAGTAGGTGATGAGATTTGGAAGAAAGCCCTCTGTAACACTTCCCATGGGATTAACAAACAGTGGAAAATGTTGATATTTCCTGTATTAAAATGTATATGGTAAAGACAATCCATAGTGTTAAAGTAAACATGATGTTTTCCAGTAGTTTTCTTCAGCTGCAACCAGCATTCCTTACCCTGATTGTAAAACAGCCAGATAGATTGATTCTATCCTTTAGATATGATCCCGGGGATCATATCCTTTATGTGTCAGGGCAACTACAGTAGCTACCTTCTTTTGAAGACTACTTGGAAAAATGGGATTAATTTTTAAGCCCTAGATGCCTCGTACTTCTTTGATAGCATCTTAACTTTATAGTCTTAGAGACCTGCAGCTCAAGAGCCCAATTTAGAATCACAAAGAAATTTAGGTTGGAAGAAAACTATGGAGATCATCTGGTCTATCATCCCAGTTGAAGCAGAGTTGACTTTGAAGTTACATCTAGCTTCAAGGAATCTCTAAATATTTTTATTGGTATATTCAGAATTTGCTTTCCTTTTCCCTCTCAACAGATTTGTATAAAAAGGCAGCCCTGTTTTGTTACCTTGCAGTAGAAGACAGAGGTAGAAGCTGAAATATCCATATTATGTCAGCTCACTTGCAGTACAAGATGAAATACCCATATTATAGCAGTATGTTATTCCAAAGGAATATTTTTTTAAAGTCTACACAGCTGACCACCGAATACCCTCTGTTCCTGGGGAAAAAAAATCTCTGTAGCTAAGGAAAATGAGGAAGGAAATGAGTAGAGCACTTTCAAGCTATTATCATAAGAACATTTAATTTGCCCACCACCCTTTGTTACTTTTACTGATGATTATTCCTTCCTTCATAAGAAATAAACATCATTGTAACTTTTCTTTCTGTTAGGGGAGCAAGGGAGAAGCATTTGTTTTTCAGTAGATATATTTTATTTCTGAAGTAGGAAACCTTGTATCACAAGAACCATGAATTTGTAGATGGTTTAAAACATAGCTTGTTGTTTCTCAAAACATTATTGACTGAAAATGTCAGTGACCATGGGTCCCACTCTGTATGTATCAGAGTTCTTTTAGCTGCGCATTGTTTTGGAAATATGGAGGTCTATTGATTGCATTCAAAATTAAACTCTGCTGTGCTACTGCAAGCATTCAATGAATCACCTATAATAAATTTGTTTGTGGAACTTGTTTAACTACAGTATCTGAAAAAAAATCAATGGCATGTGCCAGTTGACCTTTAAGTTAACAAATGTAAAAGAGGAATGTTGTTTAGTGACTATACACTTCGTACAACACAGGCAATGTTGTTTATGCAACCATTTATGAGCATATTTCACTATTTTGTCACACCAAAATCCAAAAACTTTTGATCAATATCCCATCTAGCATAAACCAGGAAGGTCTTGTTCAGTTCGCTGACTAACAGTCCTCAGAATCTAAGACTTCTCACCCAGACTCAACATTTTGGGGTTTGTTTTGGAGTCCTTTTGGTATAGCTTTGGTCAAGGAACACCATTGCTCATTTGATGTTCATTCTACAGTTAAATGTTCGTGGATTTTGTAGACATTTCAACTTTGGGGAATTTTGTGACTATTAGTTAATAAATCTTTTACACCTCACACTTCTTAATCGCTTTTACTCTCAAGGCTTCATTTTCTTTTTTCAGTCACTAGAGACCAAGGTTCAGGTAAATACACCGAAGAAAGGAATGCATGCAGTAGTACTACAAGATGCTTATTTCAGGTGACATGGATCCGAAGTGATGTATGATAAACCAATCTATCATCTCACTTGTTTTTCTGTACCGAAAGAAGTTTAAATACAGACTCTGTAGACTATATCCATAAGGAGGAAATGACTTAGGTGGCTTAAAATTCTCATAGACAAACCACATTTTAAAAGAGTTAGTGCTTTCTGTTGTATGGAATAGTCTCACCTTCAGTACAAGAAGATTCTTTATGATGTACTATTATATCTTATCATGTATTTTCTAATTATTCTGCTTTGCCTTCATTTAAATTGTTAATCAATAATTGCCTCACCCAGAGACCATAAACCATTTTTAAAGAAAATTTACTGGTGCAGAGAGGCACTTTCAACATCAATCTGCAAGCAAAATAGCATAGACTCAATTTGGTGAACCCTTGTAAACAACTACTGCCTCACCTCCTGGTTATAAGACAAGTGAAAAGTCTATTCAATTTACACATACACAAAAAAAGAAGATTTAGGCTACATATTAGGGAGAAATGTAACTGTTATGGTGGGGAAACACTGGGAAGAAGGTCAGAAACAAGTAAACCAGGATGGTAGTTGCATGGGACAACTTTTGCACTGAATGTAACACTGAAATTTTAAGGTGGAAGAAAAATTAAACCTGCTCTGACAAGCTTTCAGCTTTACTTATAAACAACATACAAGAATAGAACATACTTATGTACAGGACATTTTTGATCTATAGAGTTATTCGAAGTCAGTGGACAAGTAACATCACAAACAGGGATGCAGTCTAAACTAAACTATGACAACTCAGTGGGAATTTAAGCATTAGGTATGGATGTGATGTTACCTTCCTTCATTGTAGGTATTCAAGAAAACAATCATCAGACCTATCAGTATATTTTTACATATTCATTAAATATTTTCTTTTATTTCAAAAACATTATTCAGTCTTCGTTAACAGACTTAGAAAGTGAAAAAAAATATCACATGGATTTACATTCAAGTCCATTAAGTCTACTTGGAGACAATCTTAGAAATCCTCAAGCTCTCTCCTGTGCCACAAAACAGCTGTAAACTAGCTTAACCATGGTTTTGGAGAATGTCCTTACACATGAGATTTGTCAAACAGGCAGCAGAGAACTGACACAACAACTCTTACAAAAAATGCCTTTCCTAAGCTTTCAGTGCATAAGATATGCCTAGGCTGTCTTTACACTATTTCAATTTCAGGGGTGCATGGCAGCTAAAATAAACTACAGCTAAATTTAATTTTCTCTAAATGATCAGGAGTAAGAAATCCCAATGAGAAGTAAAGGATAAGAATGATTCTGGGGCACCCTAAGCACACCTGGGCAGAGATCAACAGCAAATTCTGTAACAAAAAAAATATGATCTGAAATACAACACAGCTATACGTCATCAATGCAGAGCTAGAGGCACGCCCTGCAGTTTGAATAGTTTCAGCTGTGTAGTGGAAACAAAATTAGTTATATGTATCCACCTCAAAGACTTTTTTCTTTTGCTACTACAATACTGTTCTTAGGTCTCACACCTAATTTGTCAACGAAAGTAGCTCTTTCCTTACATTGTTCTGAAAAGAAAAAGAAAAATGTGTTAATTAAGGGAACATTAACAAATGTAAGACCAAAATATTATAATAACATATTTTTTTCTCCTGAGGACCGTAGTGGAGGAAAGGGGAACAATCTGTTCAAGAGAGATCTTGTTGATAAATGGAACTAATGTCACTCTCAGAATCCTGTTTTAGTGCATAATGATTTACTGTGTTTTATTTTAGGGAGCTGCAGTTTCTTGTAAAATCTGTTGAACAGAAGTCAAGCATCCTGTTGTCTTAAAGCTAGATAGTCTCTATAAATATGGTACAAGAACAAAGGCACAAACAGCACACGAGTCAAGAGTTTTGCAGTGCGTCTGAGCAGGTGAAGGTAGGAGCGTCCTGACATGACCCAGATAATCTCTGTAGTTTGTTTTTGGAAGTAATTAATGAAAGCAATCTCCACCTGAATTATAGGACTCCACCTTCTTCTTTAAAGCTTTTGACAAATTATTCCCTATTTGCCTTCCATTATTATGCTTTGTTTTTCTAGGAGTTGGGTAATAACTTCTTTTCACCACTGACTGATGAAACTATTTATGGCATACCTCAAGTACCAAAACATTTAGCTCAACTGCATGCTAGTAGCTGAGTGCAGTGTTCAATTATAATGCTCTGTTGGTTGTTCATAACACCACCTAATTAGGAGACAGGTTAAATCTTCTGTAAATGAATTCAGTACATATTGTTGTCAAGTAGCTTTCCACCCCATTGCTGGGACCACCTTTTCAGAAGGAAAAGAATGCACAAAAAGTGATTTTTCACCTCAACATGGAGGCTTTGAACTTAAGCTTCAAAGTCTGTGCCTCCTTTAGAAAGCAATAATAGCCTTTTTTTACAGTGCTTCTTAGAAGCTGCTCTGAGAGCACGACACAAAAGAAGACAGTATTGTTCCCAGCAAAATGATAGGGTCCGAGGCAAACAAAAGGAAGTAACTTTTACCTACTAAGATAATCCAGAAGCTTCAACAGACAGCTGTCCAGAAGAGGCTGCTCCCAGCACACTACTTACCAGCTGAACACCTCGTGCTTCGCAATAGCAGGGGGCAATCACTGTTCTATTGAAATGCCCTGGTAAGAGCAAAGCATGGGTACAGGTAATACATCTCTGGGCTTGTGCTGTGCAACAAAAATGTGGTTATACACAGAGGTGGTTAGCTTGAGGTAAAATCCTAGTGGAAGCAATGCACAAATAGTTTTTATTTCAGTATGGTTGGACACCATTAATTCCAATTACTACATAAAGTGTCAAGTGCTGCAGCTTGGAAAGGTGCCTGGGAACTCTCTCCAATAAGGTTTGTATCTGCGAGAGCTAGAATTGAGATGGTAATCTTTTTATTTTAAAAATTATTTTTCCCCATCATGTCAAGGTCTGAATTCTAGAAATGGTCTAGAATGGCCAGTGCATGAGAACAGAAACCCACTCCTTAGATGTATCATATATGGTCAGAGTTTCAGAGAGGTGAAATTATTGCTTGCTTTGCCTTATGTTTACACAGACTTTATGTTGTTTGCTCACACAATTTTTTGACACTCCCTTCCATAACCAGTGAAAACAAATTTTAAAATAGGAACACTGAAAAGTGATTTTTACTCCAACACAGCAGCTTTGAACCTAAACCCCACGATACATAAGCCCACTTCAAATGACTTTTTTTTATATTCATTGAGTTAGAAATGTAGAAAGTCTGGCTGCAGAGGAACGCATGAAAAACTGAAAATATAAAGATAAATCAATGTCAGATGGGAGTCCTGAAGAGCGTGAAGTGCTGTGAAACAGAATGCGTGACCTACAAAAGACAGAGAGATGAAGGAATGTCAGCACCATAGTCATGTTTAAAGCCAGGGCAAGAAAAGGGAAGCTCAGTGCTTTTTTATTTCTTTTCCTCAAACAAATGATTTATTATCTGTCCTGTAATGGTTATGAAAACAGCAACACTGGAAAAATTGAATGCCGTAGGTTACGTACCTTTTTTTTTTTTGCACATTTCCTAAAGTCCAATAACCATATTGTTATATTTATGAAATGTGAAGCTCTGGCTCTGATTAGACAGGCCTTCCCTTAAATTGAATTAGTTATGGATAACTACAAACTGATATACACAGGCATAAAAAAAAAAAAAAAAACAGAATTGAAATACCCTTTCGTGTAGCAATAAACAAGGAAAAGACCTAAGGGCCACTGCAGACAGCTCAGTGAAAACATCTGCTAATTGCACAGTGGTAGTCTGGGCACTGAAAAAGAGATAGATAATAAAATTGTGGATTTCTCTGTTTATTAGTGGCATTATATCATGTGCTCTCTTTAGGGTATTAAATCACTAGTTATTCTAGTACTCTTATCTGTAATTATCCTCTGACACAAGTGACAGCAGTTGATCTGAGATGCATTTGGAGAAAGAAAGGGAATTTTCTCTTTTTCTTTAACTTGACAGTCCATATATATTTCTATATTTAAAAGAGAATACAATGTAACGGTCTGATTTAATCTGAATAATGATAATGGAACAACTCTACCATTAACATTCTTGTTTTGGAGCTTCTGAAATGGTTTAAACTGAACAGGAACAAATCACCTTTCCTCCTGAGTAAGACTGGCCACACAATGAGAAGAGCAATAACTCAGTCAGAAATAACTAAACCAAGAACAGCTTGATACATATAGATGAAACTTTGATCTAGAAGCTCTTTTTTTGCCTACAATCTATTTCTGTAAAAGAACATTAATCTTGGTAACTTTCAAGCCCCCGGGAAACCTATTGTCATTTCTTTAAGTACTTTTAAATGATTTTCTTCCTGTTTAACCATAAACTAAACTATAAATATACAACTAAGGATTAACAACATAATTTATTAGACATGACATACAAGCCTGCATCTTGTTGTGAGAAGCAGAGATTCACATTACTATCTATTATTATGTATTAAAAACAACACACACAAAGAAACACCTTCTAGATCTTTTAAACAGAAGCATTTGCAGTACAAAAACTAATCTGTAGAATACACTTATGCTAGAAATAGGAAGGTTTTGATAGATTTTAGATTAAATAAACATGTTAGTATTGTTTGGAGTGAAAAAATATACTTTAAGACATAGCTGATGTCGAAGTGAGTTCGCCTTTCAGCTGAAGATGATACTGACTTTGTTTTTTTATGTTTTGCTATTTGCTCTCTCTCCTCTCTCCAAATAAAAAAGCTAAGTATGGGGAGTTTTAGCAATTTTGTTTTCTTAACATAAAAAAAAAAAGTTTTAATTAGGTTCTACTACTCTGGGAAATTGCAAGATAAGCAGCCAAACAGCTTCAGTTAGAGAAAGATTGCCTGGGGAGCGAGGTGACAAATGTGCTGCTGTCCCTGACAGCCCACAAGGCCTTCTGAGCAGCCTGGCCGTCACGTGCGCTGTCTGCAGGAAACAGGTGGAGTCTCCACAAGCGAGACCCCCGCATCCTGCCCTTGTCTTGCCCGTCGGGCATACATACATGTCCTGCAAGTGTCAGGCTTTTGAGTGTGAGACAAGGTTCCCTATTTCAAACAGATACCCCAGGCAGAATTCTGAAGATCTTAGAATATTCATCTCTAGATAGATGTATATGGTCCATAGACATTTTTGTTTCTTTTCAGAAATGTTTCTGAAGCACCTGTGGAAATACAGCCTTCATTGCAGCAAGCAGCATTTTGGGAAAGACTCCAGATTTGCAATGGCTGGGCAAGATGAACACAGATGAGTTCATGAATGACTCCCANTCCGGCACCTCCCCCGTTCTCCAGGATCTTTCAAAGATGATGGAGAGCGGCTCGGCTACGACATCCGCCAGCTCACACAGAACTCTGGGGTGCGTCCCATCGGGGCCCATGGATTTGTTGGCATCGAGGTGTCTTAGGTGCTCTCTGACCCAATCTTCCTCTACCCTGGGCAACTCTTCCTTTCTTCCAGCTTCTTCTCCCAAGATGAACACAGATGAGTTCATGAGTGACTCCCAACACACCAACTGAACTGTCTATGAGGAGGGACAATTTCCACTCCCACCCTGTTTTATCCGGACCAGACACAACCTTGAAGTTCGGTTCTGCTGTGGCCGTGGAGCAGAGTCTGCTCAGAGGTCATTCTGAGAGACAAATTTACACATTGCATTTTCTCCAGAGAAGAAACCTAGCAGTACCCTTTAGTAGGTTGTCAAAATTGCTGGCAAAAGAGGGAATGGATGCTAAATAGTAATTACCACTGAGTCAGGCTTTTAGTTTGGGGACATAAAGCTGGGAAAGCTTTTAAGGAAGATTAGTGGTCTAGTCTGTATTCTTAAAGGAAATAAAAATGTTATTTATGGCAATAATACCTGTAAATTGAGGAGGGAGATTATACTTCACAGTGCCTCCAAATTACATTTTTCAGGTAACATACTCTGTAGAAAATAACTACAGCAGCCTTGACAAACTGTAATGGCCACACACTGCTCTCTTCATTGCCCCTACTCAAAGACACTAACTATTCACACAGAGCACGAAACAGTTGCCCAGGAATCCCCCCAGATGCAGGAAGGGTAACACTGGCCACATTCAGTGTACAGGAATTTTTGCGTCAGACCTCACCAAGATATAGATTTTGCTCCATGGATGGCTCTGTCCTCAGGTTTTAATGGGAAATGCATTTTCACAGAATTTTTCTCACTGGCTTTGGTTTCTGTATGGACCAGCTATAATTTTTTTTTCTTAGGCACATACTGTATGAAACAGAAGAACGTTTTATTAAAGAACCCAAAGCGTAAATTCAAAAATAAATGAGTCCATAATACTTTCCCAGAAAGAATCATGGAACTTGCTGGGTTTTTGCCAGTGTCCTGGACATCCAGCTTGTAGTGTTTGCTTTTAATATTTATGAACAAAATATCTGTACCATATTAATTCTGTAATAGGAAGCATATTTTACTTCTATGTAAAGAGGAACACCTCTGACAATTCTATATCCTAAACCTGATGGCTACCTGCCATAGCATTACCCACACTATTCTGCTACACTTGATGCTCTAGTCCTTTCTAAATCACATTTATTATCTACTGCCTATTAATAATGCAGAAAAGTAATGTGATGAACCAATGCAAGTAAACTGTTTACTGGCAATCGAGTTTTCTCCTTATGAGAATCTTGCAGTTATAAGCAAAACTAAACAAAGGCCTATGTAAGCATTCCCTTCTCGTTCAGCTTCAGATGCTAAATTCGAAATTCAGCATAAATCACTGCAGTTTCATCCATATAGTTCTAACAACTTTCTGAAACTGGGCACTTATATTACATTAGCTTGTTCAAAACTTGTTTCAAGAACAAATAAGAAATATTTTGTTTTAAAATTGCCATGTCTCATTTTGCAATGTCAAAACTCCCTATTATATTCACTATGATGTAATGGTTTCTTATACTTGCATAACTGTTACTTCAATAGTTTGAACCGCATAAGTGAACACCGAGATTTTCTTCTTCTGCTCACATTACGGGCTATTTCTGATTCTGTCTTGAATGAGAACAGGATAGAATACCAGGAAAATGCCACCTTGATTTCTATAAATGTGCATTTCATTGAAACAGGTAATATATACTTTGACCTAAATATATTAATATAGCAATGACTCTTAAACATAGTAATTAGTAATTTCTAAGTAACTTTAATAATATTTTCCCATGTATATTACAGACAGAACTCTATACTATTGTTGTGGGTATGGTATGAAGTTTAAAAGTGAAGCAATTATGTGAACTGCAAAATTTCAAAACACATCTAAATTTTGAAACGTTTTGAAATTCTGAAATACCTGTAGTGTCTGAGACAAGAACAAAACCTCATCTTTTATAAGAATTTCTTTTAAAAGCTACATCAGTTCGCATTTTTGTTTATACAGCTTGATTACTCTTGATCTTGTTAAGACATCTACAATATCTAGAGGTTAACTCAGAGGTTGAGCTCGGTTGTGTAACATATTTAACGTATTATATAAATGGATGGAGTTGTGACATATCTATATCAGTAATCTCAAAATCTTAAACTTTGACAGGAGATAATAAAATAGTGACTGTAGTGGTAAAAATAGATGCATGTAATGTGTCATTTCAACATTCAGCAAAGATGTAGAAACACCTTTGTCTTTTAGCCAGTCCCAAGTGCACCTCAGATTTATGAGATCTGAAAATCTTAAAAAGTTATTAATAAGTAAAGAACACTTCAAAGTCAGAAAGTTTAATAAAACTAACCAAAAGTATGTTTTCAGAGGTCAGGAGGTTTTAGGACACTTACGTATGGCACTTTATCAGTAGTACCATAACAGGAAATAATAGGAGTAATAAGACAATAAGGAAAAATGACTCAGAAGGAAACCCAACTAAGAAAACAGTACCTCTAGAAAGAGTTGCAATCATCAAGTTATTTCAGCTTTCTCAGTTATGACCCAGAAAATTTTCAAATTTTGGCAATTTTGATCTTGATTCAGTATAATTTTACATGTCATGTAGTTATTTATTTTACAGATATGAATAGAAACAACTGCCAATATGAACAGAAGTTATACTGCTACCACAGTAAAATTCATTCTGATTCAAGACTCCTGAAAATCTTTGAAGTCCCACTTACATTTTACAGTAAAATTAAAAACATTGAAAACTTACTCTTTCTACACTAAGATGGCAATGCCTTGCTTTACTTACTTAGAACATCTTAGGAAAAACACAGAAATATCAAAAATATCTGCTTCAATTTCAAATTTTCAAGTATTGAATTTTTAGAATACTCCTTTCTGTCATCAAATTTCCTCCAGGGAATGAATTTTCTTTTCTAATTCAAAGAAAAGAAAATGAAGGAATTGCTAATAAATGATCTGAATATGGCCTTTTTCTTTTTAGATGGTGATATCTTATGAATCAACACACCTTTGAGCAAGTGAAAGATTCCCAAGACTAAAGCATTTCTTCGGTAAGAAGCTGTAAAATACAGCTTGTCCATTCAGAACATAACTCATGAGGATAAAGAGCAAAAAAACACTTTTCATCACAGCTACTTTAACAGAACACATTCTGGGAACCACTTTGACTTCATATAGTGACGAAAAGTATAATCAATAAGTCTTGAATTTAAATATTTAAAGAACCCCATAAATCACAAGGCAACCTGCTCAAGCTTTTCTTCCAATTCTTCTCTTAGAGAGAATGCTAGTTGAACCAGTCACAACACTATATTGTAATTGTACTATTACAAATTGCCATATCTTCAACTTTGACATTCTATCAGTTCCCTGCAATGGATGAAAATGAAGCTTAATAGCCCAGTATTTAAACTAAGAATCCCCAACCTTGTCATTATTTTGGGCACAATAGCAAGCCTCTTTGGAATCAGCCATCCAAGTCATAGGGAGGCTTGGAGTTAATTACATCACCTTAGACAATAATTTGCTCTTTGTGGTGGTAGTTATCGCTTCGCACAGTTGGCTCTCTTTTTTGTTGTGTTGTGATGGCCCATTAATCACAGTTACATTTGCTCTGTGTCATGTGATTCATCATCCTTTATCCCTGCAGCTGCTTCCATCCTTTTGGACTCAGATAAACTGCTAATTTAAGCTGGTGATGTCCAATCCTGAATCTCACAGTGGCTTGTACCATAATGCTGAGGATCAGCTCCTACATTCACATAGCCCAAGATTGCTAGCTACCCCAATTACTCTGCATCTCCTCTTCATGTGCTGGGATAGAGATCATGTCCATCTCGAAAGGATGGTTTGCCTATTTGACCTAGAGCTGATGTAACAGGGCATGACAATACACCCTTTATAACACAACATGACGCTGACTGTATTTAGAAAAGAAGTGCAAAGCCTAGATGGATGAGAGGAAGAAAGATTCAGCTATTCCACTGTTTTCTTAGGTAATTTTGCCACTGTCTTTACTCACCTTCCTCTCTAATGTGTGCAATACCGCCACAGGGGAGAGAAATATTTACATAGAAACAAAATAAAACACAAAGTAGGTGTAATGTCTAACATCATATCTTAGCAAATAAAAACATTTCAAAAGAAAAAGCCCCTTGACTACATTTTTATGCCAAAGGAAATTCCTATTATCTTCAATATTTATTAATTTTGTGCATCAAAATGCTAGAGAAAGCACTGGGGTTCTTTTGTTTGTTTGTTTGTTTGTTTTGCTATTTTCTTTTGCATTAGTTTGGTACTTGAGTGCAGGTATAAGACATCGTGACTCCTTCTTGCAGATCTCGTGAAAGTCATAGCTCATAACGACTTTGCAATATGACCAGCTATACTTAAAACTTTTTCTACTGCTTATCAGACTAAATAATGTCATATTTCTGGGCAGGAAGGCAAAAACTTCCCTTTACAAATGACTTCCGTCTACTAATGCACCAGGTGGGAAATTGGGTGAGAGAATCAGAAAGCACAATGACACTGCTGCTGCTGATGATGTTATGGCTTTCATGGTAAAGCCTGATTGTCAAACTTTCTATTGATGTGTTTTAAAAAATGGCTTCCAGCTAAAGCTCCTTTAAGGTACCCAGAAAAACATAGCAAAGAGGAGAAGCGGAGCTGGCAGAAACATGTCCCTTTCATTGAGGGCCTGAGGAGAACATGGCACATCAATTGTGGGGTCACACGATGCAGCTACATCCAGGCCTGGGTTGGAAGAGATTTGGAACAATTGGAAAGTCTATATATCCCTAAAGCTCAGGTAAAGAAAGTTAAAGAACACCATTGAACTACTATTGTCTAAAGCAGAAGCTGCCTACATCCAAAATAGGAAATGCCATCAAACCCGTGTTCATTGCTTTTCCCGTACGTTGCTATTTTTGCCTTTGCTAGAGGAAGATCACCTAAGTTTCACCAAAGATACTTGGTTAAGGAATGTAAATGTAGCTCTTGAAGAACGAGCATGAAAGAAACACATTCCATATAGAAGTCTTCCAGACACTCTGGCATTGTTTAAATTAAGTTTAAAGGATAATGATGAATGTTTTGATGAATCTGCTTGATTGAGAGAACACTGCTCTGACTCAAGCTGGTATTATGTAGCAACATATCTTGCTTCACATTTTTAAGACACTTGATTCATGATGTTAACTAACACAGGGTAACATTGGCTCTTTAAAAAAACTTCAGAAAACTTCAGGATCTGACCTTACTGCTCCTTAAAAACATTTTTTTTTTTTAATTTTGAGGAGAGTTTCATTGATTTTAGTATTCTTTGGAAGACACTTTAAATCTTTACTAAACCAGGATATGTCTAATGGATTTGAAAATGAGTGCACTCCTGCAGGGAGGCTGAAATTTCTCCTATTTGATGATTCACTTGCTCAAGGAACCAGTTAACTGCCTGTTTGAGAACATTCTTTCACCTCTTTGGTGACTTTAAATGAGGGCAACTTGCCCAATGCTACACCACTTATAAAACTTTCATGTTGTAACAGCCAGACTTTGCAAAGAAATACCTCATTAGCAGCTTTATTGCTCACACTTCAAGAGATGCCATTCACATGGTTAGCTAACCATACCTCTGGGAGTGAATATTAAATGAGAGAATAGGATATCACTTAAGAAAACCAATTACTTCCTATTGTATCAGCTGTAGTGACAAATAGACTGATTCAGAACTCTGTTCCTCATACATGAGCTGCATTATCTGTTGCAGATCTGTTGAAAGCTATATTACATCTTTGTTATGGAAAAAAAAATAGGTTGCAGGATATTAGCTTAGCTCACTTCTCTTGTGAATAAAGCATGCTGTTCCACCTACCTCATCAGACCCTGAGGGCAAAGAAATGACACATTTTTTTACACAAGAAATTTCTTTTTTCGGTTCTCCAATCCACTGCAGACTGACATATCCACAGGAGCTAAAGCCACAATTTTTTGTTCCCTGCTAACCTCTTGACTGAATCACATGCAAGGACTTTTTCCCTGCTATTTTGCCATAAGATACAAAGACAGATCAGTCACAGTGCTGATCCCTGGCAATAGAACCTTGGAGAGCCATCATCTCCATCGACACTTTCCTCTGTGACTTTGAGAGCTCTTCCAGGGACACCTGGAAAATCAGAGGAAGACAATGCTAAAAACTTTGGCCTTCAATATTAGCTCTTCCAGATGGACCTACCAGACTTCATTTTTCTCTACTCATAGAAGTTAGTCTAAGAGGCTGTAAAGATTTATTTCATAGAATCATAGAATGCCTAAGGTTGGAAGGGACCTCTAGAGGTCATCTAGTCCAACCTCCCTGCACACGCAGGGCCACCTAGAGCACGTGGCACAGGACTGCATTCAAACAGGTCTTGGAAGATCTCCAGAGAAGGAGACTCGTATTTATTTATTTTAGGAGAGCTTGGACCTATGCACCAGGACTTCAAGAACATAAGCTTCCCATATTGCGTTACTCTGGATACCTTGTATCTTCATATACACAGATGGAAAGTGTTAAGTAAAGACAAATATCTTTCTTCGTACCAAAACTGATAGATAATAGCAGCATTATATGTTAAATGTTCCATAGGTTTAATAATTACTTTCATAAAGACTAAGAATTTGCACAGGACAGATTTTTTTATTTCTGTGAAAATCCATTATCAGTTTCTATTCTAGCTAAATTATGAAGCAACGGATCAAACAGTGCAAAAGTAAGTAACTTGGTTCATATGAAACAGTAGCTAAATTCAGGTTTTATTTAGTATCTCGCATGAGTTAAATAGGATGCCTTACCCTACTTACATGCAGAGAATGATTAACCACAAGCACTAAGTGGCCTCCTAAAGCATCCACATGCACCTGCAAGTTGTTATACAATTGATCATCTCCAGAAGGTGTATTCCAAGGCACTCTCCTGCACTGTGGGATCCTGGAGGTGTTCCATGCTTAACAGAAGTTTCTAAATGAGATATCTATTTTAAAAGCTGTGTCACTGGCAATTTAAAAATTTGTGTTGAAAATCAAGGACAAACATAATACAAATTGACTACAGTCTTCACCATGATTGCTGTTCATTAATTTGCATAATTTGTTTATTGTTTAGTGTGTGTTTCTTTTCTAAAATGTCTATTGAAGCCAAGCCCTTGAGGCATAAGCAGTAACAGTCTAATATCTCTAAGGATATAATTTATACTCTTAAAATCTCACAGTGAATAGCAGTAGAAAACCAAATAAGTTAGATATGCACTGGAGTTCTCACAACTGATGCAGGATGTAAGCAAGCCCAGGTAACCAGTAATTATGCAATTAACATGTATTTACTTTATTACTAGTATCAAAGGTTGCAGCTGCCAACAAAATCACATAGAGAGAATATTAGTATAGAGAAATTAGTACAGTAGTATTACTGACATCAGACCGAAGGAATACAGACTTACAAGCCCGTTGATTTATGCATTTAAGGCTTGATTCCTAGAAATGTTTTCTATAATTGAGGCAAACAGGAAAGCACATGCTTAACTGAAACAACGCGGGTAGTCCTGCCATCATGGAAATGAGTGGGACAGTTTGTGGATTTGGTGCCAGCTTACAGTTTCTGCGAAATCAGAAAATCAAAATGCTCAGCACCTTACCTGAATTATGGTTTATATTTTCTATCCAAATACCAATACAAGGAAACATTGGTACATTATTATAATATATTTTTGTTGTGAATGCCATTATTAAAAAAAAAAACAAGTTTTAGTACTAAACAGATGCATTGATGCACATTTTTTTATTTTAAATGTATCATTCATCTATTAATGCCACAATGCAAGTACTTGGAGAGACCTGGATAATAAGTTCAAAATAGAATTACTGCAGATCTTGGTTCACTTTTCAGTTATGACAAAGAAAACTTATTCTGCCAAGCTATTTGGTGGTTGCTTATATTATAACTGACTGTGCTACTGTACATAAAGAATCTGTGAACCAGATGCACATGACATTATCCTGCAATTCTTTTCAGTCTTGTGAAAATGATATATGCAACTTATCTTTTTACTTTCTTTACATCCAGCTATAACAGGTGTGCTATAATTATGTATTTCATACATATTGCCTGCATTAGTGCTCAAAAGAAAAAGTATAAGATATTTTCTAGTAAATCAAAAAGTATTAAATAATGACAATGTCTACAATACTCCAAATACAGTTAACTGTCAGACACGGATTTCAAATCCTGCCTGAAACATCTGCAGGTTGGAATTCCCTGTGGATGCCTCATGCTACACCTAGGTTGCACGATCTTTGTCACTAGCTAGTGAGAAGGTCAAGACAGACCTTGTAACTATGAACTCAACAGTAAGGTCATAAGCAAAAACATACTAAGGCAAACAGCTGCTAAGGGGAAGATATAGGTTATTGATGCTATAGGTATGCTGACAAGTTCTGTGAAACTGTGTTTTAGAAGAACAACTGAGCTCCACTGAGGATACCGGTGTCTCGAATCTGCTGAGATACGGAGCAGGATCGAAACACTCCCATATCATTTCTAGCCTACACGAATGTGTTTCCTTTTCAAGTAGCTAAGATGACTTATGTATTCAGGTGTTATCCAGAGAAAGGACTGTGATTCCTCTACAAAGGTGTAGCAATACAAAGGTGTATTAGTATTGCAGGAGCAAAGATAATTTTAAGCTTACTTGAGAAATGTGTGAGAAAATAGTTTGGGCTGCTCTTTTCACCCTCATTGGTCCAGAAGAGAGAGAAAGGGGGGAAAATCATGTTTGATGACTCTTCCTGAGCAAAGGAATTAAAGTATTGATCAAGGATCCTTAGTCCTTTCCCAACCACAGCTGAGGCACTATAGTTTTATGATAAGGTGCCTGTGCAGGTGCTTTCCCTTCCCCCAACCACATCTCTGCTTATCCTACCTAGATTTGAATCCCCTGTGCCATGGATCTAAAAAAGCTCACAAAAAAATATCTAATGTTTTCCCTCTGAAAGCTTAAAGGTTAGTTCAAGCTACCTTGGGAGAACATGTATTTTTCACTGACATTCTCATCCTGACATGGTTGGACTTTTCCAAGAAAAAAAAAATACAGATTATGTTTGTGAAGTGATATAACAAAGATAGAAAACACCATTCCTATTGCCTAGGCAACAGTCACCTACTTTTCAAGAGTTTTCAGGTTTTTACTCTCGCACTTGCAACACAATTTTTAAAGGTATTTGTTTTTTTAGGGTATTTTATGTAGTGGAAGTAGTAAGTGACATAATTACTTATAATAAGTTTGTTCTTTTGTCTTCAGAGCTGCTTTATATATTGAGTGATAAAGTAATAATAATATAATACCAATATAGTATGAAAAAATCAATCCTTGCACTTGAGCGCCTATTACTGATTTTCATACATTTCTGAACAAAGCTCTTAAGACCTTGTTTGTCACTGAAGTATTCTCATCTCTTATTCAAGTTAAAAAATAAAAATCAAAATGTCTTCTTGCAGTGATTTGCTCATCTCCTCCTGCAACCTCATAGCAAGAGAGAGCTAAGTTAAATTTGATTACATTACTACATTTTAATATGGTACTACAGATATATTATCAAAATTAATAATCACAAAAACTCCCCACTAAAAGCTATTTTTTCAGTAGCAGCAAGGCAATGAAGGGCAACTCTCGACTGCATGAAACAACATGCAGTCTCACTTCCGTGCTCTATAGCACCTCTCGAAAGGACTACAAAGCACCGATGAGGGTGGTTCTGAAAATACCCCCATGGTAGGAATCTTCCTACCTTTGTGTCGCTTGCACACCTGGGAACACACCAGCTTTCTCAATTGCTTAGTTCACAGTTGAGAGAGTTGGACTGTTATCTTTAAAGTCCTTGTACTTGCCTCAGCTTTGCCATAGAGAGGAATTGTGGCAGAACCAGTAATACTCAATAAGGTCTTTCCTAGGTAAAGTCTGTGAGAACTTGTGTTATGCAAAGTCCTTACAACACCTTTGAAAGAGCAGTGCAGTGCAGCCTGTTGTGTTGATAACCCTGTACTAATCAGTCCCTAAGTAACTGTTGACACCACAGAGTACAGCAACTCTGAGGGGAAATTACTGGCACATAAGTTGCTTCTGCTGGGAACAGACTTACCATTATAGAATATTCTCTTCACTGCTTTCCAGCTCATTAACCTT
Source organism: Crypturellus undulatus (assembly GCA_013389825.1). NCBI lineage: Eukaryota > Metazoa > Chordata > Aves > Tinamiformes > Tinamidae > Crypturellus > Crypturellus undulatus. Next base: position 343,193 of record VWPW01017276.1, on the reverse strand, counting down.
TTTGTATTTGAAAAAAAAGTGCTGATATCCAGCCAGGATGAACTTATGAATCATTTAATTTGTTTTAATTCTGGCCCAATGAGATCAGGATGAAAACAAAACAGAGACTCTCCGATGTACCCTTTTTTTTAACAGAGTGTCTTTAGAATACGTAACGATATTTTTTCATTTGGTGGCAATTATGGGTTTCATTAACAAAACAGCCTTGCAACTTGAGGTAAAGACTTCACCGAGATAGTAAGAAAGGTTACCTGCAATGTATAACACTCCAGAAACATCATGTTCAAATGAAAGCATAAGGCAGTTTAGGTAAGCAGAAGGCAATAATTCACACTGGAATCATACCATAGTACAGCATACCACGATGTCTTAAAATATATATAAATACATGTAAATATTAAATGTTTATTTTCCTTCAGACATTATAGTTTCCAGACATGAGTAGGATGCAGGTGCTTGGTTTTTCATAAAACAGAAAAATCCTTCCCTAATGTAATGCTTTTAATGTCTTGTTGGGCTTGGGACAAAGAGGGATCAGTGTCACCAATTTTTTTAAACTGCAAATCATTTCACAGAAAACTCTGCAGCTAATTTTACATAGACCTCATCTAATTTGTCACACCATAGTGCTCCTGAGATTTGTCCTGGGCAATAGGAGAAAAAATACACCTGAATAACACCCTGACATCAAGTAGCTACAGCCTGGAGCCGGTGCATAACCTTCAAAGACATGCTCCTGGCTATGGTAAAGATTATTCACTCTAACTTGTGGCTGGGAAGCAAAACTCTCAATAAAAAAGAAGGGTACTAAGAATAAAAAAAGTCAGGATGCTGAGAAACTTGTTTAATTTTTAACTCGAGAATCATTGTTAGAATGTTAGAGTGAAATAGTACATTAGTTTACCTTTTCCAGTGATGACATACTCTTCACAAAGGAATTGCTATAGCTACACAACCTTCTTTCACTTAAACATATGTGTAAAAGACACACTTGCTACAATGGAAGTGTATTTGGACTTAAAGAAACCGGAAAATATTTTGGTCTTACAATGAATGTTTAAACCCATGTCTGTTTATAGCAAGGAGTGTTGCGTCAGCCAGTTGAGAGTCAGCCATGGGTAGCACCGTGTCCTGACTTGTATGAAAGCACTTTTATCTTTTAAATAGGTGGTAGCTCCCATTACCTTTTAGGCAGAACCCTGTCTGAGAAGACCTAAAGAGCAAAGCCTTGGAGACAGGTGAGGATGGATCCTGGCAGGAGGATTGTCATGGGGCTTTAGATGAACTCAGAATTACAACTAAAGCGTTTCTAGACAGGTGCCAAAGCAAATCTTCAGACATCTCAGAACCTGAAGGCCAAAAGCTTTCAAGAGCAGATGCTAGCAGAGAAGAACATTTCAGGATTGAAAATTTTTGTCAGGACCCCAGCACATAACTCATTTAATGGATTAGCTCATTTAAAACTTTTACTGAAGAATTTGCAGTTCTATCATCTTTGTTCTCATTAAACAACAAGGCAAACGATGGATGAAATAGTCAAAGGATTAAGTCTGAGTATTTGAATGCAAAGGCAGGAATAATGCTTCCCTTCTCTCCCGCACTAACACATAAATATTATTTAGCTGCAGAGAAATTATTGGAATCACTACTTTCAACTTTTGATTTTACAGTATTTCTATCATATTGCCAACTCAAGAAAAAAAAGAGAAAAAGAAACAAGGGAGTCAGTAAACCCCTTTCATGCAAATAGTCAGGATTAGATGAGCTTAAAAGCTGAAGACAAGGAACTCCAATATCCACAAACATGCTTATATTATATATTAGGAAACGTGACTAGTTTCACTTTGTTGATATGACATTAATAAGCCCTATAATACTTTAGACTATAAAACTTTATCTAGTATCTCCCTTAGTAAGCTCAATAGCCTATGTTTGACTAATACTGAAAAGAGTCATTCTGAAGCCAAAGACATCAATAGAAAGAAGGCCTACAATTTCCTTTGATATTTATTCCAATTATTAAATATTTCAATTGCTAAATTATGCACTTGTTTTCTCAATTGAATTTGTGCAGCTGCATTGTTCAGTTTTCAGCTCTTTTTACATATTTTTCATTATTCTATTAAACATCTTTTAGACCCTAAGCCTATTTCAGAGGTCTGATTTATAACTTTACAATAGGGAATTCAAAAATAGCTAATTTCTTCAGTGAAAGTTGATCTATTAAAAAGAGTAATTCACACAAAGATTTCAACCTACAGGTTCTTCACAAAATATTCAGCAAAGCCAGTTCTTGTTTTTATGCTCATCATCAACCTGTTTATCTTCTCTGAAGCGTCAGCTTCTGAACGTGTAAGAAGCACTGGTGATGCCTACGCAAACTTTTCTGGCATAACTCTCAAACTCATGGATTTATTCTAAACACTATCTCTATGAGCATTCTTGTCAATAAAGTGTTTTTAGCTCAACTTAAACAGAAGCACGAAGAAGTACTATGGACAAGTAATAAATGGCATATGTGTGCACATCTTGCAGAATGTTAAGCAGTCCATGCTTTGCTTAATGTTTCCTGACATTGGCACAACTGTAGATTCGCTTTGACCATGAGATGCTATCATCTTTACTACTTTTCTGTGAGAGGAGATGCATTGACAGCCCTGCTACAAACAACAGGGAGATTTCTTGTGTCTGCTTATTGAGAGGGATATGTTGGTATTTGTTTTGATGGCACCTTCTCTCTCTGCAGCAACACCTTTATCCTTATTCTAGACAAGTTACCAGAACTAACATGCCAGGAAAAACAATAATAACAATGACGACAACAACGAGAACCAAGCTGAAGTAATTTTGAAAAGCCCAAATATAAAGTTAATCTCTCAGACAATTTCAAAACAGCATGACTCTCAGTTTCAGAAAGAGCTTAAGCCATGTGTAAAGACATTTTCAGAAACAAAAGTTCAGCAGACAACATTAAAGTATAAATCTGCATCAACTTCATGCCAAGTTGCAAACTAAGTATAAATTAAAGAATGCATGGCATATATGTCTTTCCTCTCATAAGTTACATTTCTGAGAACAATCTTTTATTCCATCCGCTGAGAAATAGAGTTTTAAGTACTATGGAAAATAATGCACATGGTGGAAGGATTTCAGCCACAGACTTCTCTAGTTACCATTTTAAATTTCTTCTTTGCTCTTTCCCATCCTTTGCTGCCACCTGGCACTCTCCTGCTAGCACTGGGAATGCAGACCTAGCTTGCCAATAACATCGCTTGAGTGACAGGCTGTGAAAGTTTAAACACTCCACAAAAATATCCTTTTCCTCTGGAAAAATGAAATTTGACATCTTTAAATTTCTTGAGGTTCTGAGGTAAACTCTGGTCTATGTAGCAGAAGGCCATGAGTAGTGATTTAGTCTAACAACAGATCTAAATGGATTTTATTCATACTTTCAGAAGTAGAAGTGTTTCTCTCTCTTTCTCTCTCTCTCTTTCTTCCCTTCTTCCCTTCTTCCCTTCTTCCCTTCTTCCCTTCTTCCCTTCTTCCCTTCTTCCCTTCTTCCCTTCTTCCCTTCTTCCCTTCTTCCCTTCTTCCCTTCTTCCCTTCTTCCCTTCTTCCCTTCTTCCCTTCTTCCCTTCTTCCCTTCTTCCCTTCTTCCCTTCTTCCCTTCTTCCCTTCTTCCCTTCTTCCCTTCTTTCTTTTTCTTTTTTCCCCCCTCCACCAAAAACTACTCTTTCCCAAAGCAATTTTATATTTCTGACTTTTATATGTCAACAAAGTAGTGGCTTTTATGGCTTTCTGCTCATACACAATTTACAGATAGAACTCTTAACAACAAAGATGTATAGAATTTACTATTTTTTTACCCCAGGGATTTATCTTCATTGCTAGATATCTGCATTTTTCCAGCATGGAAGAACTCAGAGACAGAACATATCTGTTTTCAAACAAATCTTAGAAAAAGTTTATTTGAAGAACTCAGGGGAAGTTTTTTTGTTGTTGTTAAAGCATATCAAGCATATTTCCAAGAGCTGTGTTGATCTTGTTCAGGAAGAAGTTTATCAAAATCAGTTAGGAAGTCTATACCCAAGTATTCCCAAGTATTTTTCTACCTACATGGAAGTAGGTAGAAAAGTATATGCAAAGCCCTGCTTAGTTTGGTTCAGAACAAGGCTTTGAAGTCCAATTTCCTCCTTTATTATTCTTTAAATTTGTTATAAGCTTCTCACATTCCTCTCAAAGATCCCCCAAATTATTTCAGCTTTCCCTTTATGAAAAAGGAAAACAAGTTCTTGAAATCTTTGCACTTCCTGTTTTCCCTCTCATTGAGTAAATACCTGCTGTCTGTGCAGCTCTGGTAAGAATAACACCTTTTTAGCCATACTATAAGATGGTCTAAGGAGGAAGGTTCTATTCAAGTACCCCAAATGTACCTATTATACATTGCAGAAAAAAGCCTCTTGCTAATCCACTGTTTTGGAGAGGAGTTGCTCTTACATTTTAGTTACTGAATGCACTAAAGCAGAATGCTGAAAGACAGTCATTTCTGCTTCTCAGAAATTGTTTTTATGTGAAGGGTTTCTGGGGTTTTATACAATTACTGTCCCTCAGAAGTCATTCTTACTAAGAAAACTCCGCCAGAATTTTACTGTAAAGCAGTTTCTGAGAAGGACAATGGCATTTGAAACACAGTCTCTCCTTCACTACAAAGAAGTTTGCTCTAGTCACTTTGGGTGCTTTTAACAGTAAAATATCTCTTAATTCCTGTGCTACAGACTTCACTCTCAATACTCCAACATAAATCTACAGCACCAAGTCAAGGTAATCAGCCAGGATTCATATGGGTGAAATACAATTAAATTTAGCCTTAACTGTGATGAAAGGTTGAAGTGACATCGAGAAGATTATTTCTACCTCTTCCATTGACTTCAGTCCCTTCAATAGTTATATCCGCCTGCAAGTAGCTTTGATAAATCTAGTTTCTAAGAGAACTGTTCAGAGAGATTGGAGAGCAAACAAAAACACACACAGATTCTGGTCTTATGTATACCAGTGCACACCAGTTTGTCCAGAATAACTCAAAGCACAGAACAGCCTCCAGCATTCCCTAGGTGCTAAGTACGTCTTTCCACACAGCACTTCACTTCCAAACAGCTCAGGATGAGGTGCTTCTTTGCAGACTCTCAGCAGAGTAACACCAGTGTTCTGGGAGTCCATTATTTTCATTACAATAGGGAAATGGATGGGCCTTTGTGTCTGGGGAGGACACGTTTGAACACTGCTGACTCCAAGGGAGTCTCTTTTGGCTCCTATGAGTACTGGGCACAATCCCATCTCTGCAGGCATGTGCACTTTGAGGAGAAATTGGTACACTACCCTTTCTCCATGAAGGGCATACACTATTCTTGCTTTCTGGCAAGTAACACAAAGTTAGGGGCAGTTGCTCTGGTGCTGGCCAGACTACTTTAATAAGAGCATGCAGTGTTTATTAGCTGAGAAAAACAGCATGGTCTCCAGCATTCCGAGTGGGCCACTTCTGCCAAGAATTCCAGCTCACACAACTGATTTTAACATTCCTTTTTTAAGACGGGAACAAACAACTGAGCCTACTGAGAGTACCTTTTGTCAGAGTTTAGTAGTGCTTTTCCAATAAAACACAGATGATTTATAATATGTTCACAGGGGAGACATATTTGGTGTGTAAACAGTTGCAGTGCAGGATTTTTGGGTGCCAGAAGAGGTTTCTTGTTATTTCACAACAAAGATCTTCTGTTGCTGCTCAGAACAGTCTGGGAGCTTTTCTCTACAGCACTAAGATATTCTCAGTAAAATATTCTCAATAGTTACTAGTCCGAACCTACTTTGCAGGATCTGCAACAAACCCACAATAACTGAATAGAAGAACTGTTCTCCCACAAGACAGGTCTATGAGAATGGCCAATGACAGAGGACTGATATCTGCACCCATGTTACAGCTGGAGTGATTCATTTGGGCATCGCTGGTTTTATAAGCAGAATTTGCCCCAGCCAAGACTGCCCTAGCCAAGAAGCATCAAATATTTGCCCTGCTCTCTGTTTGTTGACTTAGCAGTTATAGATATTTCTTATTTCTCTCCAGCCCTGCACCCCACAATTGACAAATTGAGACGTTAACAGCCCCCTGTCCAGCAGAGTTCGTTCAGGTGGAGTGATCAAGTGGAGCTACCTTAAATGGGGTGAGGAAAGAAAAGCCTTTGCCTAGTACAGTGGATCTAAAAGTAGCTTTACTTCATTATTTTCTTGAAATGGCCTCCCCCACCCCACTTTTATATTTAACTTTTCCAGTAGTCTAATAGGACAGCACTAGGAAAGAAAAATACTGAGTCCTAGATGTCAATGTAAGTACTCAGGTGAATGGTTAATTCTACCTGTTATTCAAGCCATTCACCACCCCAAAAGCAACCAGAATAACTACAGAAAAAGATGTTTAATATGACTGGGTTCACTTTTAACTTTGTTGGCTTACGTGTTCTTTGGTCATTAGAGCTTCAGAGAAATACCAAGTGTCACAGAATCACAGAATGGTTCAGGTTGGAAGGGATCTCTGGAGACATCTAGACCAACTCCCCTGCTCCAGCAGGGACACCCAGAGCACAGGGCAGAGGGTGGCATCCTGCAAAGAGCACACCTGCCCAACATGGCATCAGCCATGTGCAGACCCCAGAATTCATTTGAAACCTGCCTGAGGGGAAAGATTTGTAATGCAGGCCAAGGGCACAATTCTGAAGCAAAATGCAGACTAACAGAATAAGTGACTTTGTGACAGAGAAGAATTCGTAGTGACAAAATTTCTATAGCTATGTTCTCCCAAGAGAACTGAAAATAAATACCCTTAGGAAAAACTGAAAAATATACTGATCACCTCAGCAAGTTTCGTAAGTTATGCATGTTACCTACTTCTTTATATAGAAAACACAGATGGAGAAAAAAAAAATAGAAGTTTGTCAGCTTTCTGGGGAATAGTAAACAGGTCATGTATTTTAAACATAAAGTATATTTTTAAAGGATATTGACCTCTGCTGGCTATAAGGCTATATATATTTTGTGATTCATTTTGAGAGATGGCAAGAAACCAAGAAGCAAACCAATTACAGAAAAAACAATACAATATAGATTAAATCAGACAAACAAGGGAATACTTTATTACAGTCCATTTAAACTCTAATTACATCAAAATTTCATCCTTTGTTACTTAGCAATACGCAGATGGAAAGCATATAGTTTTACTATACACAGCAAAACTCCAGTAAAAGAAAATGTCAGTCTACCTGAACTTTCATACATTTTTCTCTTTCATGAACATCCCATATTCACCACGACAAGTCTTCAGCAACGCATAAGAACAGCAATTTTCAGAAAAAAAAAAAGGAAATATTGCAGATAAATATTTTTAGATGATATCTTCCTCCATTTGATAATCAGGCTTGGGTGTTCTCAGCATTTCCCATCCAACTAATTAAGCAATCCCGCTTGTGTCTAGCTTTCTGTGTATAAAATAGATTTCAGAGTGCTTGGTTTGCTTCATGAATCAGGTTCAGATGAGTCCAAATCACTCATTTATTGGTATGACAGAAGGCTCACCTCCTTCAGGTAGTCAGGTTTTAATTAGTGTCCTACTCCCATTAAATTACATATATGAAATATGCACTGTGCATCGCCCTCTATTCATTCAGAACTGCTAGACATGGTTCTGCAATTAAAAAAATAATTCATTATGCTCTACCAATTTGCTTCAGGAGCCATCTTTTTATTACTGCCACTAGAGACTTGCACTGTTTTAGTCAAATGGCAATTGAAAGTAGAAAGCAGCACTGACAGCAAAATATTTCAGCCCTGCTCTTAATGCAAAAAATTCACAATAAAAAAATAAGAGAATGCAAACAAAGACTGACCAGAGAACAAGGAAACTGCACAAAAAACTCCCTGTGAGATCTCATGCTGTCTGAATTTCACTTTGTAGGGGGGAAAAATGGAAGCTATGTTTTGTGTCCAGATTAGAACGTAGCCCTAAGCTGTTGAGTCTCTTGCCAAATGCCTTCAAATATGAGAAAGTTGGAAGCTGCTACTTCACAGACTAGTTTATTGCTTTGCTTGTCACTTTAAACGGATTTTTGCATGCTCCTCATTAAAAAACCTGAGGAACATTTTCAAGTGGGTCTGTCATTGCATTTGTTTTAAAAACAGTGTTTTGAGGCAATATAATAATAATGAGAATGCAACAAGGGTAATTAAGTTTTAATATAACTATAATGGTAATTTTTGAGGTAAAAATTCTTTATCTAAAAATTATATGTTCTTTTTTATAGTTTTCCTTGTGACCAAGCGTGCTGAGTTCTGTTGTTTATTTTTAATGAACACCGAAGTTAAAAGTTTTCTGCATCATCATTTCAGCCTTAAGAACACTCATAACTGATAGAAGCACCTCTGAATGTCTATTTGACATGAAATTTGCCACATGTATCAATCATCTTCGAACCCAGAAAGCAACTTTCTGCACATCACTAATGGAAATAGCTCTTCACGACTAAGTTATTTCAAATATATAACTGTGGAAGTTTTAACACATCTCACATGCGCTAGTAAAATCCTAGGACACTTATGTGTCTATTATGTTATAACTTACTAAATTTCATCTCGGTTTTCTGTGCAACTTCTCTAACTTTGAAAATTATTCTGTGGAACATCCACTTGTTTTAAAAGAAGCTACTCAGTTGCACTCAAATTTGAATCTGTTAAAAAATATGCTTAGTATACTGCGTTCTTTTCCTAAAATATCTCAAAAAGACACATTCATAGGAGGACCTTGGAGATTTTGGTAACCTAAATTATAGATGACCTTCCGCACAGTGAAGCACAGACCATTCAAGTTATCTACCTATGCATGGGACAATTACATGGTTACCAAAAGGAAACTCAGAATCCTATGAGCAGGAGTTTAGCTTACCAGGGTGGTAGACATTGCAAAAGCTGAGAGTGGGAGGAGGGGAATGGTAATTTAAGCTGCATTTCTTTACAGGATCCCAATGTTCTCTGCAATTCACAACCTTAAACTCTTTCTTTTCAAAATCCAGGAATGCATCAGGTTGTTTCAAAACACTAAAAAAATCTGTCAGTAATTCAGCAGTGGGATTACTCACTGAGAACACAGGAGGAGACGGCTGCCAACTCCAAGCTACACAGCATTTTGTCAGTGGGAAGATCACACGTAAGCTTTTTAGGGGTCCACCTGACAAAACATGAGGAATAAGGAGTCACCAGGACAGGCAGAGATACACTGATAATAGCACAGAGTCACTTTCTCCTTTAAAGTGTTGATTTCTCCTAAGCGTACCACACAGTTTCTACATTTCCCTATCCTAAATCCAGCTAGGCTTCCTATAAATGGAAATTATATATTTTCTCTTTTGTGTCTTCACCTTTCTGCCACTTTTCCTTCAAGTGCATCTCACTGTTTGGAAAATAAGGATCAGTGATGAGACTATTACTTGGCTGAGGTCCTGGAAGCCAGCTCCCATCCCTCCAAGTGTTCCTCTCCAACAGAAAGCAAGACTCATGCTCATTTTCTCTTTATTGTTCTAGGTCAGTGAACAGTTAAACATTTCATATCTGAGCATACCTACTGGCTTGAGGCCTTCACACAGGTAGCTTAGGTGAATATTTTGTGAACCTTGGCAGGGTTATCTGTTAGTGAGGTGCCAAGTATTTCAGTGCTGTCAAGACAGTAGTAAGTAGGAACTAGAAGCCAACATCTTTCTCAGAGGAAACCAACACTAAGGAACTTTTAAGCACCTATGGGATTAGGTACAAATTGTGTTCATGGCAGCAGTGCCTATGAGAACAGCTAGTCCCTTATCAATCTGCCTCGCAACATCTCAATCAAGTAGTTACAAATGAGATAGATAGTAGGATCTCACTTTGGCGATTTGTGCTCATAAAAGGTTTGGTTTCATACTAAATGCTCAAATGTAACTGAAGAATGTTATTGTTCTACTTTTTCCCTGAAGATTCACATGATCGGGTTCTTCATCTGCATAATTTGCCTGTATTTCCTCACTGTCTGACTGATGCAGGAGCTGTCCACACGGAAGGCGCGCTCCTCTAAGCATGTCTGCTCTCTTTGGCAGTGATTGAGATGTCTGGAATAAGAAAAAAAGTCTCTGTCAGCACTACAATACTCCTGACAAGTTCTGTCTTCACAACTTTTTTTCCCCCAAAGTCCAATAGTGAAAGATGCAATTAAAAATTTGGAATTGCAGTAGTGATTGAGTGCTCAACTTTTCATTTTGTCTGGCAGCTACTCAGCTCCTTTGTCCAATTATGGCAGGAAGCAAATGAATTGCAAGTGAAATAAATTTCCCCCAGAGCATTTCCATTTTATCAATATATGCTTCAGTTTCTGAGAACACATTAGCAGCTTTGTCTCTTTCACGGACATTATTTCAAATCACTATCTTCTTCTGTGAAAGAGAACTATTTAATTACAACTCATATAAGCATAAAAGAAACTAGCCTTGAACACACTGTTCCTATCTATTGCAAATACAAATCCAGTAGGATCATTTGACTTTTATTTTTATGACAATGCAAAGCTTTTGGATATTTACATACAATTTTAATACATACAGTTGTAATGCAACTCACACGCACCATTACTTCTCATTGTTTTGACAGTAGTTTGAAAAACATCACAATCATTTTCAGAAGTTGGTAGGTTTTAAAAATATCAGCTTCTCCAGTCTTCTAGGACTAGTCACCACTTCCCTGCTTAAGTTCCTTAAGCTCTGAACTTTGCTTCCTCTTCAAAATTTCCCTCCCCCCATCCCCCTATTTTCACCAGCCATTCTCTTTCGTACCAGTTTATCATCATCTTTAATTTGAGGAAAAGTATTTATCCAGTCCTGATGGCACTGTTAAATTCTTTTTAGTCTTGGTTCTACCCTCACAGTTGAGTCACCCTCCTTTTCTCCTTCTCCTTCTACCGAACTTGATAAAGGATCTCTTGATGCTCATTTGCACTTCCTTGAAAAGTCTAAATAAGTTTTGGATTGTTTGTTTGTTTGCATTTAACAGTTCTTGCTTTAGTTCAATACTTCCTGATCCAAAAGACATGATTTTCCTTGCTAATCAATTCTATTCCCCTTTGTTCACTGGCTTGCTTTCATTAGAATTCTTTTAATGCCTAGCATTTATTCATTTGTCTCAGCTCTTCTTACTGGAACATTATTGCTAGCAGCATTATTTAAGCTTCTGACTCAAAAAATAAGCTTAAAACAATATAGTAACTTATCAAAAATGTTCTAAAAAAATTGCAATTAGGAAAAAATGCAATGAGATTTCAGTGGATGGGCAGAAAGGATGGACATGACCTGCAAATTCTGTGTTTTGTACCCAAATTTTGGATTTGAAATTTCACTGATGGTGTCCACATTTTTTTTTATGCTGTATCCCTAATTATCAACAGATTGCACAAATAGATATTTATGTTATTATGAATAAGATGTATATATTAAGCAGGCATTTTCTTTAGATCCATGATGCATCCTGGAGGTCTTATATCAGCGCTCAAATGATTGCATTCAATATATTTTCCTCTATGTTAGTCCTAAATATATTTACTCTGCCCCCAAATTTTACTCTTCAGTCAACATTGAAGAATCCTAGGTCTTATATTCTTAAGATTAATAATGATTGAATAATGAGGTCTTTTACATTGAATAGTAATTATCATTTTTCTATATTCCATTTTACAAGAGCCAGTAAAGGTTAATTTTTCTACCTCACTCAAAAAGTCTTGAGAGAATATTGAAATAAACAGTGATTTTTTCAAATAAATGTCAGTGCTAGAATAATTCTAGTCATACAGAATTTCCATTTTTCTTCTTCTTTTTCATAAGAAACTTTTTACTTGAAGTAACAACATACTGATATAGACAGTACAGACATGTATTGACCAGTTACCATCCAGTCAGTCTGTGATATTTTGAAAAACAATGATATGCAAAGATTCTGTAAAATGTCAATGAATAAATGACATTCTTGTTCATTATTTATAATTACAAAAATAAGATTATTCAGAATTAATAACTTCATTTGCAATAGAAAAATGGCAACTTGACAGTTCTATGTCTCATTCTGCTATGATTCATATAAACAGGCTTCATTTAATTTGGGATTAATAGAAGAAATTATTGTACCAATGATAGGAATTGCACTGCAAGAATACTTCTTATATTATGAAAAGTATTTTAAATGCCTGGAATTTGTTATTTATTATACACATTTTATAAAACCCATATCTTAATGCTTAGATATGTGCTTATTTTTATATGCACAAATACTAACTTCATTAGAAATGTCATAGATTAGTCTCTAAATAAGACTGCAGATTCCATAAGATAATGAATGTTTTTACTTCTAATGAATACACCTCTAGAAACAGAAGAAAAATATATGACGCAATTGAACTTTTCAAAATGAAGTTTTAGAACAGACATTTTCTATTATATTCACATTGCCAACAGAGGATTATATTTTGCAGGATTTTGGTTTCTTTCTTTAAAATATGTTTCACTTCATTTTAAAGGTGGAGTCTCTAAAGACATGAGAGATACTCAAAATATTTTTTACAAATTACAGATGATATTCTGATCTTATTTTCCATCCATGGCTATATTCTAAAATAAATACACTCGTTTTTGCAATTTTAGAACATATTACAAAACAGACGTTCTCTCACTGAGGGATTGCAGGACACTAACTGGCAAGAAGTGTTTTGGATAATTCAAGTGATTTACTGGTTCTCTGAAACAGCAAGAAGTCAGTGCCATCTATAGACAGAATTCAGTATTGAGGGGTGAAACAGCTAAATGTTTGCGAGCTCAGCAGATTGATCATATCAAAGACAGCAAAGGTCAACCTCTAATACACGAACAAATAGAAAAATGCCTCTGATCTATTCATTTTTTCCCCATCTTTCTAAGAAAGCTGGAAAAAAAATAGCACAAATAAAGAGTTCAACTTACAACAGAGCAGTTTAATATTCCTTTTAGTAATCCTGTGAACTCACTTTAATACCCCCTTGTTTAAAGTAACCCAGCAGTGGTCACGGATTTATATGCTGCATAATAAACATCATCACTAAGCCATTTCACTTTTTATTGTTTCACTTCTCTGCTGAGCTGTTTCTAATAATTATTATAATGACAATTACCCTTGCCAAATCTAATCTTGCAAAGCTTAAGTACCTCAGTTACTTTAATTATACAAATAAGCCAATTAACTCCAGAAGTTATTCACATGCTTTGTCTTGCAGGAACATGCTCTTCAATTGTAAAATTGTCTGCTGTATGCATCTTGTTTTTTTTAATTGTAAAACTTCTGGATGAATTTACCATGAAACTGAAAAATCATAAATTTAATATAAAAGTAGTAGAAAGGAATGAATAAAAATTTTAAGTATGCTGGTAACTAAAAATCCACATAAGTACATGATGAGAACTGGAAAATAGACCAAGTTCTTTGTAACCCCTTTCTATACCCTATTCTGTATTTTAGGAGGCCTAAAGGCATGTCTAATCTGCCTTCTATTAGTTTTCAACTCAGCAAAAATAGAATTGTGAGTCCAATCCAGCTTTGTAAGAGACAATTTTTTAGCTTTTTAATTATATTTGGACTTCAAATCATAAACAATGCCCCTGGCTCCCAGTCTCAGAAATAAAACTAGAATACATTTGTTAAAGTTACACATAAGAAAAAACACTGCCGCTATTGATCAGAAGAAGGCTTATTGTCAAAGTATCATCCTCTTCAAGCAGCTTTTGGGCAGCTTCCTTTTATTCATTTTTGATTTCTTCTCTGAGAGAGAAAAGGAGTGTGCGGTTGTAAACATCTTATATAGGATTCGGGGTTCATATGTGAGATGAGGAGAAGCAATAGGACAGTCAGAAATTCATCAAGCAAAGTGTTCAGCTGCAGAATTTGAAAAGCAATAATCTCCATCTTTCAGTTTACATAAAATACATTGCATGAAATATCTTAATGGTTTGTTTAGGGTTGTAAGGCTAGCAAATTCAGGCAGAAAACTGCATGGATTAAGTGTTGAAAACAACTCCACCTCCCCAAACACAGAAATAGGGACGTACTTTTTTAAAAAGTTAGCATATAGCAGACATCACTATGCGAAAGATGTATGGTGCTGCGGAATTAACTCTGGCCCTTTTAAGGTGCCTTCCTGCGCGTTGGTGCGTTCAGTTCAACAGCTGGTCCCTAGCGGCACTTCAGTACTGCATTGACTACACACGTCCATAGGCACCCAGATGTAAATATATATAAGATGTCAGGAATAAAATTGCTTGGAAATGCATTTGTAGTTTTTGCTGCTATAACAAAAATAAGTATGCTAGTAAAATATGAAACGTTAGAGCGCACATTCAAATTCTTCAGGAGATGCAAAATTATTTTTACAAAGTGATTTCATTCCATACAGTTCAGCACAATTTCAATTTGTAGTAAAGGGTTTCTAAAATGAATTAGTTTGCTTAAATTTTTTAAAAAGTATTAAGTTATATAGTCTCCCTCTCTCCTTCCATGTCTCCCAGATATCCAGATGGATTTTATTCTTTACTAAACTGCCCAAAAGGCAGATATTTCTATAAAGGTACTTGGCTGTGAATTTTTATTAATCTGTTTCAAGTCAAAGGAAATGTCTGACTGCCTACCTGGATGTTAGCAGAAGTGCATGCTGCAGTGCCATGCGGGTACTGTGACAAAGCTCGACACAATCGAGAGTAGCAGGGTTGAAGAAGAAAGTAATTAAAGCAGTAGCTAAAGGAGAAAAGGCAGTGTTCGAAAGAAACAGAACTTCATGAAAATCCTTTGATTTTCTTTAATATTTCCGTAATGTTGATGTATGTAGAACATGTTGAGCGTACCTGAAATGAAATGGAATTTGGGTCTACTTGATGAGTGAATTAAAACAAGGGAGATTTTAAGAAATATAAATTGAAATAAGCAAAAGATGTGAGATGATAGCATTTGATACACTTGCCGCTTTCACACAAGGAAATGTCTGTTTTAGCCCTCACTCAGCAGTTCTGTTTAAGGAAAGTTTAGAAAGAATAACAGAAGTCCTGGGGCTTTTACAGTCCTTCTGCTTCAGAATAATAAATCAGAAGATAAACCAAATATTACCTGGATGATTTAGACAACTGGTTCTATAAACTTCATTTGCCTCTCCCTTGCTCAAAGCTGGGAGATTCACACATAAAGAACACTTACCAAAGGATTTTCATGCATTTTCTTCGGTGTTCACATATACGAAAATCCTTCCATCTCTTTATTTTTCATTATGTCATGGATTTCTACTGGGAGTCTGTTCTCTAATGCTGAATTTCACCTTATTTTTAATTAAAAATCTTCTCAGTATAATTTAATTCCAAGAAGTTAACATTACACTCAACTTTTTATTTAGAAATAAATTATTAAATTGCATACGTATGGGATCTGAAAGAAAAGGAAGGATGTGGGGCTTATCAGCTTTTAATGGATTTGATTAACAAAAATTATAGCTTCATTCTGGGCTGCTTTATGAAATCTAAAAGCAAGGAACTGAAGACAATGATCTTGAGGCTTGTTAAGGTTAATAGAAGTCTTTTCATTACCTCACTGGGCATGGGATCGGACCACAAAATATCTGTATTTCTTAGGTACAGTTCTAAAGTGATTCAATAAAAACAAAAAGAAATCTAGCGCTCTCATACTGCAAAGGTCTTTTCCAAGAATACAGTCACTTCGAACACAGTGAAGAGCTGCATAGCCGAGATGAACACAAAAGAAAATAAATCTGACATGAACCAGCTTTTAGCTTCTTCATGAAGCTTATGCAAAAATACTCAGAAAAATAAACATAGTTTTTTCAACCATAGTCAAATATATTAAGAACAATAATGGAATTTATCTTCTTTTAAAAAGAAATTCTGACAAGCAGAACATCCACCACCTTAGTGGCAACTGAGCCATCACAGATAAATATTAAAATATTCCAGTAATGTATACCTATAATAGATATGATTGTAGAAAAAAGACATTCTAGCAGCATCACTTGGATTACATTAATTAGTTTGAACATTTCCTTGTAAATTATTTTCAGACCAATATGGTCAAAGCTTGTACTTCCCAGATAATGTTTTATAGTATATATTTTGCCCTATAAAACCAATTTTGGATATGTTTGTATATGTACATGTATAAGTAATAACATTAAATGAGGGAAAAATAATATGAAGAAGATAACAAGCTATAAGCTAGGGAACTCATTCAATGAAGTAATTGAATAAATTCAAATTTTGGCTGTTTCTTGTTTACTGGATCACTTTTAGGGGAGTTAGAGGGAAGAGTATTTTTTTTTCTTTTTTTTTTAATAGGAAAAAATGAAACATTTTTGAAAGCCTGAGATATTTCCCTGCTGCGGTCTGGGTTCTTGCAGTATAAGTTTATTGACTCTTATGCTGTTTTGAATTTGTATGAGGCCATTTATATCATTTATGAAATCTCATATATTACTGTGAAGCACATAACGTGGTTATATAAAATGTATCTTGGTTGCCAAGGAAAATAGAAGGAAAAAAAAAAGCCCAAAACCTTGGTGTCTTTGGGAGATTTTAGTATGCACTGAGTTTTAGAGGATGAATATGAAGCCAAATCCAACCTGAATGCTTTGGGTTTGCCCTGAGGCCTAGAAAGAACTTTATTCTTTATGTTCTCAGCCTCCACTTGGAGATAGATGCTTACAGAATATTGAGCAGTTATATTAAAAAATTAGTCATCAACCACAGTCTTGTCCTACCCAAGGAACACAGACTAGTTATTTTTGCTGTCAGTTTATGAAAATTCCAGGTCTTTCTCCCTGGAAAATAAGGGAATTGATTGAAAGAACTGTATGATGTGAAATAACATACTACAGGACACATCCTTCCCCTGAAAAAGGTTGTAGTCAGTCATTTTTTACTGTAAATGGAGTAGACTTTACTCAAGATGAAAGTATCTTACTTTCAGTAGCTGTAGAAGGGAGGATGAGAGGATACAGAAAGGCAAAAAGATGCAGGGGGAAGGACTGAGGCTTATTCTGTGCATAACTTTGCTGGATTGCAGGAAAGAAAGTGAAGCTGTCTGAAGGTTTTATATTAGCTAGATGTAAATTGGATGTTAACTAGGTCAGACTCCACACAAATGTGATTCTGTCATAGAAGAGTTCAGGCCAGTGTGTCAGCACAGCAGTGACTCCAGAAATGACTGATTCTTCTGCCAATCCTCTCAACAGTGGTTTACCTGGGAGGTACAAGCAAGGTACCTTGCAGACCCTAGAAAGAAATATCCTAGATGGAAAGCCTAATTTTTTTTCAATGGGATAGCTAATTATTTTGTTAATGGTATAACTAAAATTTTACTCAGTGTTGAGATCTCTGTGAGAGGGAAGTCATATGAAAGAGCACTAATAACTACTTGTGCTGCTCATAATACTATAGGTAGGATAGTAATTCTTTTCTCAGTTTATATACAAAGAAAATATTCTATGTGGTGACTGGTAGCAGAAGTGGACATTTTCTCTCCTTATGTCAGATAGAAGATAAAACATCAGTACTTAATAAGACAAAATATTATGCCCTGGGACCTATTGAAGTGAGAGGAAATAACTGTTTTTCTACTTGTAACATATAGCATTTGTTTTTTTCTAATATAATCATTTTGAAGCAAATTTCCCAACACTGGATCTCTGGAACACTGACTCCTGTTTGCTCTATGCTCTTTGCATTATGCTTTGAAAAAAACAGACACATTGTGGACAGTGTGTCCCACCACCCTTCAGAAGGGCACAGTCTGCAACACTGACTGGACCAAGCACAAGACTGATGGAAGTGCCCAAAAGTCCTTAACCAAGAAGTTTATTACTGCTAAATACTCCACTGGGCTTGTTCAATGGACTTGGTTCTGCTGCTAGAAACCAAGAGTAATCTTGCCCAAGATAATCCCTTGTCATGCAAAGTTATCAGATCCTTAGTGGATTTATAATTGCTTCAGAGAAGCCATCTCATCAGGAAAAAAAAGATGAGGGGAACTCAGTTAGCTGTAATGCCTTTAGTTATCACAAAACAGTAATTTTTCCCTTGACAGGGAAGACTGCTTAGGAAAATGGAACACTTTAAAGAAATGACAGCCAAGTGAGAGGATGAACGATCTATTTGCAAGTCATGTAATTATTGTTTTGAAATTAAGTTCGAGACTGTGAATTGAACAGAAAGAGGGATGCCCTTTAAAAGATTTATTACATATCTAGATCAGATGACCCAGTATCTGTACCAAATGATTCATGAAATTTCTAGTTCATTGGAGATGAACTGAAAACAAAACCTGTAGCCTTGTACACACACAGTTCTTTAACATCAGAGAAAAGGTGGGTCTACCTGATTAATATCAGTTTAATTAAAGACAAACACAGTAAAAGTTGCATCTTGGTGGGTCTACCTGATTAATATCAGTTTAATTAAAGACAAACACAGTAAAAGTTGCATCTTTCTCTCTAGCACTTCGCAAAAATAACTGTTTTCTGAATGATTTTGATTCTGCAGTGGGTATAAGAACAGAAATGTTAAAACTTACCACTCTACTCGCTGATATATAAACCCCTATTTCTTTATTCTAGCGGGGTTGATTATTAAAAGGAATGAACATCTCCAGTTCATCTCAGAAATAAACAACAGATAGTATTACTCACTATTTATGAAAATAAATTTTATTAAGGGAGTCTATGATAATCAGACAGGGTTCTTTTCGGGCACACAAAAATGAATATCTAGGCATTGTCCTCTGTCGAGTGCATCACTGCTGATGCACAGACGGAATGTCCAAGGAATCTGCCACGTATTCCAACAGACCTAACCCGCATAGACCTTGGTGAAGGTGGGGGACCCTCCCCTGAACATTTCAGGTACCATCTGTATTTTTGATGCAGCACCATCATGAAATCTCCCCCTTCTTCTCGGCAGAGTCTATGTGATTTTGCTCTTCTCTGTTCTCCAGCTCCAGACACTTAGCTATTTTGTTTACAGCTACAGAAATCCCTGGCGGTCTTGCTCTACACTGTCTGGTTTATATATTTTTTTCAATGCTCCTAAAAAACTTGATGAAGGACAGAGCAAAATAAAGAGGCCAGACCACCAGTCACTGTAAATGAGATAGTTCTGTGGATTTGAGTGGTTTAAAACCAAATGGCATTGATTCACAAAATATGGTTTTGTTCTGGGACATTCAGCTCTGGAACGCTGTTGTGGCTGCAAGACTCTCCATTTTCTGGATGTCTATTAAAAAAAAAAAAAAAGATATTTGTTTTCTGTGCATATTCATTTCTGTATGAATTTGAAGCCAAAGAGATCATCTGGATCCACAGATAAAATCCCTGTAGTCATTCATGCCCACTCACAAGCACTACTAGGGTTACCAAAGTTGGAACCTATAATTTAGCTGTCAGATTTTGTTAATGGGTCCGTAAAGTAAAAATTACAGGCTGACAGCATCCTCAATTGAGAAATCTACCGTTGACATTTTCTGAGATCTCTGAAATAAAAATCCTCTGAGTGAGAAAACTGCTGTTAGTAGGGTCTGGTGCTTTAGGGTAGCTAGCGTTCTCCTAATTTCCAAATGCAGTGTATCTCCCTTGAAGTGCAAATGCACGCGTCAGTATCCTATCTCTCAAGAAGACGTGCAAATTTTTCGGAGAAAGTCTGTAATTAAACTATGGCTCCATTTCCAAAGATCTTGTTGAGTCTCTGTCACTAGGGGTCTTGAAATGAACCTTGATATCTTCCTAGAAGGCGCACTATTTTCCACCTGAGATTCTGATCCTCAGGCAGGAGGATAAATCACAAGCAGCCCTAATCTCACAGAGCAATGTTACGACCTAAATCGACATCAAAATCCTTCATAGCTTAAAAAAAAAAAAAAAAACACTGAAATGTTCTTTGCACCAAATACCTGGTTTCCTCAAAGTCTTGCCTGGGTTAGAGTAACGACAGCAAAAACTGACCCGGCTCCTGGGCACGGCGAAAGGCAGGGCCGTTTAGCAGGAATAGCTGAGCACTGCCACCCAGCGGGAATGGGGAGGGAGATGCTGGCCCAGGGAGCTTTCACTGCTGTTTTGGGGCAGCCAACAAGTCTTGGTCTATTAATTGAACAGTTTCTGGACCTCTTCTCTTCTGCTTCCTAATAAAAAAATAAGACAGAAAGCAAGACACAAAAAAGCTGCCTGCATAAAATTAGTAGTTTATTTATATAGATGTATACATTTACAGCCAGCTACCCATGAATGTGCTTAAAAATTGTCTTCTATATATTATTAGGAATATTTTGATGTGTTTGGGAAGGCATAAGCTGGAAAATAAACAAAAGTGATGAAGTGAGACAATTTTTTATTACTTATAAGAGAGAAGGAAATCAACAGCAATAGGTTCAGCACTGTGAAGTGATGAAGACTCCAGTTAACAACTGAGACCCAAGTTTAATATCAGGTCTTTGGCAATCAGCCCTTCTGCACACACTAAGGAGCTTAATAGGGAGTTTCCATACCATGGAACCATTGTGAGTACAGACAAAATAGTCTCTACTATGTGGTAAACTCTTATATTCTAAGGAGGCTGCAGCTATAGGCTTTTTTATTATTATTATTTAAGCTGAGGGTAAACATATTGTTCAGTCAATCCATTTTTATATCTCTTTTCAACAACTCTGGGATGCTTCTAAATTTCAAATAAAAGATCCTACATGAGATGCATGGTATAGTAACCTCTCTGCAGATGTGAACAACCTCCTCAAAGCCACAACAATCAGAGGGACGGGGAACTAATAAATACCTTGCATTATTTCACCCTTCTTTCCCCATTTTTCTTCAGATGTTCCGCTTTTCCATTTTCCTCTTTTTATTTTCCATTCTGCAATCCCAGATCTCATTTTTTCCTTTTTTTTTTTCTCTAGCCATCTGTTCTTTCTCTATAGTGCTTCAGTATATGAGAAGCTGTATCCACTATCCACAGTAAACCAGGGAAAACCAGGACTTATGAGTAAGCTACCAATCTAAATCATGTTCACCTGGGGCTAGTGAGCTCCACAGATGACTTAGAGATATTTAAGTATCTAAATACCACAGCAAAATCTACAGGGGTTTTCATACCTCAGATTTTTGTAGGCAGCTCACTGTAACTTGCATCCAAACAGCCCCCAAATATGCAGAAAAACTCCACATCATTATATAAACAAGTGTTCTATTCAAAGCAATTTCTCCATGATTCCTCAGGGTTCTGTATTTTTTGTTGTTTTGGTGGTGAGTTTTGTTATTTATATATTTAAATGACTTAACAAATAACTCAGATGCCACAGCAATAGGCATATAAGAGGCAATATATAGGCAATATATATAGGCAATATAAGAAGCAAAGTAGAACATAGATTGCAGAAAATCGAATAGTTTAAGAGCAGATTAATCTATTATGAATTATTCTCTTCACTTTATCCAGACAAGCTTATATGTGATCAGACTGAAGCTTATTGCTTGTACTTGGAAGAAAATTCTCTACGGACTAAATGCTAAAGGAAAGCAAACTCCTTTATTTACTTTTTGGGGATTTGATATGTATATTCCTTTACACTTTCAACTGGAGCATCTATAAGTTGGTCATTTTTTTCTGATATCTGGGGGAACTTTCAACAGCAAAACCGGACCGAAAAAAAGCTTTTAATGTGATTCCAAGTGCTTAGCAAAAGGTAGGAATGCCATACTACAATGCTTTTTAAATAAGTCGTTTTTAAAATTTACAAGATTTTAGGTTGATATTATGTCTCCTTAAGGCCAGATGCCTTTCCCTGAATCTTTGTAAAAAATTTTCTAGAAAAGTTAGGGTTGCTTATCTAAATTTGAAAGAGAAATAGAATACAACTTCAGAGCTATGAAAGATGCACTTTTACCTGGAGAATTACAAGTTTTGCAATTAGAAAAATTACTGGAGACAAATAAGCAAATTATATATATATTGAGCACAGTCCTTTAAGAAGCATAATGATAGTGACTTTTTGATTCTTAAATCTTACCTAACTTCATGTACTTTACATGCCAACTTTGTATCCAGTGCTCCTGTTTCTGCATAGGATTGCTCAGGTCTCAGCAACTGGAAAGTTCTGCTTTAATTCACTACACATCATATCCTGAGTGTCTTAATATGACCGATCAGGTCCAGCTTCAAAGGAAACACAGCTAAGCAAAGATGAGCCGCATCCCCTTGTCACCGAAAACCGTGAATAAACCTCTTAACACCAATGTAGTATTAAGAAGCAGGCATTCACTTTATTGCAGCGCTGGGTGCATAGGGGATAGCTCCGCCTATCATGCACACCCTAAGCTGTACTAGCTAAACTTTTATTTCTCTATTATCCACATATGCATTAAGCTCTAGGAGTGATTATACATATTCATTCTATTTCCCGGAACTAATTATAATATACCCCACCCTCCTGCGCGTGCACCCTCTGTCCCTTTGGTGGTCTCTGCTGGTCTTTTGAGACCCCCTGGTGGTCGTCTCGCTGTGTCCACTTGATGTCATCCAGGAACTCACCTCCATATACGGTCCTATTTTGGCTCAGAGGCCTTGTGTAGGTTTCACTGCCCAGTTCCAGACAGTCCTTTGAAGATACGGTGGTCCTTATCTTCATCCTTAACTGGTCTTTGCTGTTCTTGTTCATTTTCTCTCATGATATGAGAGGAACATCTGCTGTTTCGTCTGTGCCTCCCAGCGACAACAGCCAAAATCATGTCCTTGGGCACATTCTCCTCTGGGGTTTCTCATAACACCCTTTAACCAAAACTGTTTAAAGCCCTCACCTGCTCTATGGAAATCAGTTGCAATTTATATGCAACTCATGCTTTGAATCTCTAGTTCATAACGCAGAGAGTTCTCCTGAATCACAAGTTTCAAATTACCCATACAAATAGGGAAGGAAAAGTTTAGGAGGGGACAGTTACGGTGCTAAGTCTTCCTTTGAGCTTAATTCTACCTTTAACCTGCACACATAAATCCAGCAGTCCATACTGCTGGAATATGTTCCTTCATCCCATTGCTACCAGTTGCTGAGAGGGCAAAGGCAGTTGATTTGAGTGTCAAGGCCGTTTAGATTAGAGTAGAGGAAGCATCAGGAGAAACTAGACAGAGATAATTTGGAATAGTATACCATTCAAAGAAGTTGTGAGGAAGGCTGGGCTACGTACGCTAGCTCAGACAAGCAAGGGTTGTATTGCTTGGATGGGGATACGTGAATGAAAATGATGGCACAGGAACGAAGTAGCCTTGTACAGCAGCTATCCTGTATACTCTGGAGGACCTGACATCTAGGATATCTACACCCTCAGGGTCTTAGGGAAAATAATGTAATTTCTCAGAAACAGTCTGTCATTTAGAACAGTCTGTCTAGCACAACACAGCCAGGAGGCTCAAAGACAAACCTTTTGATTGGATGCTGGAATCTAGAGACAATGGATGCTATATGGATTCGAGAAAGTTCCTTCTTCCAGCAGTGACTTTATGGCTTCACCAGTGATAAACACAAATAATATAACATACCCCTGCAGCTTCCAACGGCAGTTCACTGAGACTTGGGCCACCCTACTCTTATGCTTCAGTACAGGTGAGACTGACAGCTCTTCAATCCCTATGCAATTTGTAATGCTTGCCTTCTTGTCTGTTTGTGGGTGGCGAGGACACTTCTTCCGTGCCCCCTGATCTTGGTGGAGCAAAGAACAGGGCAGGGTCACCAGCATGGGGGATGAAGATACTGCCTTTGAATCTGTGATTCAGTGCTTCTCAGGAATGCACGTTTGCTCTCTCCTCAGGCAGGAGCTGCTGTTAAGGAGATGCCTGCACACAGAATCAGAGGACAGCTGAGGTTGGAAGGGACCTCTAGAGATCCTGCTAAATCAAGGTTAGTTACTTCAGGTTGTCCAGGACCTTTTTTATTTAGATTTTAAATCTCACCAAGGATGGAGGCTTGTCCCGGAATGAGTGGTGGTGAAGTTGAGACACAACACACTTCACTTGAGTGAAAGAAATAGTAGTAGGTTTTATTGATGTGGACAATGGTTTCATGAGATTCTATGGCAAGATCACTTATTATTTACTGCATGGCATTCAAGATACACACAGAATTATCAAGGACACCCTCCTGTTGAGTCACAGGGTTCAGATTGGACCTCCTTGCTTTCCAAACTCCTTCTGAGAGGAGCCTGGGTACAGCTGGATCCAATCCTTATCCCAGACCTGGTCAACGGTTTATGACTAAGGAAATTTGTGCATAGTTATGCCAGTAAAGTTTGCAAGTTAAAAAGAGAGCATGCTATAGTCATTTGCCATGGTCTGTTGGGATCTGGCAAGGATCTCTTAACCCTAAGGAGTATCCCTGTGAGACGTCCCTGCTCCAGGGTAGATCCTGGCATGCAGCCTGCTGTGATGCAAGGAATGCTCAACGGGCTTTCAGTCTGTCTCCATATTTATGGCATAAGATGATTGACTTAATAGTCATCCGTTCATTTCAGATGACTTTTGGCTGGTATATGCACAATTAGCCTTATCTCCCCATCAGGATGTAGCCATCAGGACTGTTATTGATCGTGAATGTCTGAGCGGGACAAGAAATCAAGGAGGCAGCCGCCAGGATCAGATAATGTGGTGGTTAACACCTGAATAGGGCTACTTGTGAAAAGTCAGATTGGGCTGGGGAAGGAGCACGCCCGTCACATGACTCTGCAACCTCTGTGAGCAACCTGTTCCATGGTTCAACTTCCCTCACAGTTACAGTGTTTTCTTATTTAAGATCTTATCTATTTAAAAAACGTTAGAGATACACACTTTTGCAGGAGATAGAGGAGGAAGGTGCGGGGATAGTGGAGGAAGGGGAATACCTTAAACACATAAAGATGATTTCTGTCATATCCCGTCATCCAGGGGTTTAAGATGTTTTCCAATATAGGATATGAGACTTTGGCCCATGAGGCCACAAAAGGGTATTGTCTAGTTCTTTTACATTTTGGACTGTTTTGACCACCTTTCTCTCAATCCTTGGGTGAGGTAAGCCCCAAAATATGGGGTTGTAGATGCAATTAACTGGCAGAAAGTGAACATGAAGACATGTTTTACTACTCTGAAACTAAATCTTATGAATTGGTGGCAAAGCTTGGAACAAAGTATGAGCAGATCCCATTTTTTCCTTGTGTTAAATCAAAACTCTTGACTTCTCATCTTCCTATTTCCTACAATGCACAGTCAGGAAGAATTATTTACTGAGCAGAGATAGAAAATAATAGTCAGGGATCTCATTTCTATTCCTAATCTTGTCATTGATTTACTTCTGTGGCTAAATCACAAATTCCTACTGCCTCAGCTTTATCCATCTCTGAAATGGGAATAACACTAGTTTAATGACTGTAAAGCACTTCTAAGAACAGTGGACAAAGTATGCAAAATAGGCCTAAATTTTCTTTCTTAACATTTACAGCCAAGAGAATAAGTCATAATGAATAATTTATGCAGTGACATGAACTCCTTTTCCTTTGAACATTATTCACCCACAAGGTATTATTTTTTTCCTGAGTTACTTGCTATTCAATACTGGTTAAACAATTCCTATAAATATTTATTGGTTTATGGGTTGTTCATGAAAAGTTATTCAGAATATTTATTGCATGGAATTTAACAAATTGGTTATTTTTGGTGTATTCAGTTTCTGCTGCCTCACTAGATTAATGTAATTTGTTGAATCAGGACTTTTATGCAAATTATTTTGCTTAAATGTACATTTTATGTTTGGTACATATTCCTGCCTGCCTATGCTTCTGATCATCCCTAACCATCAAATCTTTCACTGGAAAATAAATTTAGTTTTTAAGTCACAAATCCAGATAAAAAGAATTCAATATTTTACTTAAAGTAGAAATATCCATTCACATCTGATCTTACAGTATCCCATTCTTCACGTATAGAAAATGAATACAATGTTAAAATTATTCACATCTATTTTTAAAAAATTTAAATTAAACTACCTTTAATATCCTTCATGTACAAGTAATTTAACATGATTTAAGAGAATACTCTGTGGATTTATATTTTCTAAATGGATTAGCAATAGATCTCTTGGAATTCATCAGGTTTAAGAGTGATACTGTAAAACAGCAATTTAAGTAAATGCAAAGAATACTGAAAGGATTAAAATGAGATCTCTAAGGCCAATAACGTTGCAGTGTAGATTTTATTGTAACATTAAATCTTTTGAAATATTTACAGAGGAGAGATATTCTTTAGCTCTGAGACAAATTAGAGAACACAGAAGTTTGAGCAAGCTATGATTTACATTTTCGCTTACCTCGGGGAGTCATTAATTGCTAGAACTCGTTCATTATTTAAGAGGTCTTCAAGTAAAACTATGAGAAGAGGAGAAATTTCTGGGTGACAAGGAAAACCTGTTTCAAAAATAGTTTTATACATTGCGGTTTGGGTTTTTTTAAGGATATTTATAATATTTAGCATATTTAGCATATGATAAATCATATTTAAAGGCTACATTAAATGTATTAAAAGATTTTTATACTGGAGATTCATCTTGGTATAAAACTATGGAATAAATGGCAAATTAATTAACAATAATGACATTTAATGTATGTTCATTGTTCTTAGGCACCTATAAGATTATTTCTTCTCTTTAGAAAGATTTTTGAGCTAATGAAGAATATAACAAGGTCTCATGGGTCATAATTTCTAGAGCCTCATCTTTTTGCTTTGCTGCTTCTCCCACAGCAGCACAGGCTTTTGGGGATAAATTTTATTCCTAATCTGGGAATTTTGAGTCAGAGTCTTATTCTGCGTGCCAGCAAAGAGAATAGAAGAGGAGCCAAACTCAGGTGAAGAGAAGCCTTTGGGAAAGGGAGAGCAGGAGGGAGGTTCCTGCTGGCTCACACGACCGCCCTTGCTCTGCAGAGCCTTGCAGAACAGAGAATTAAAAGACAGATCAGACATTAGCCAAGTGTGCACACATTTATGTATTGGTCAACATCAGTGACTTTCCATTCTCTCCAGGAAAACAAGCCTTTTCCCAACATGCATGCACACACACACACAATTTCATAAGTACGTACAGAATTTGAGGTTTGGGAAAATACTGCCCATGAGGGGATTAACCCTATGACACTCCAATAGCTGTTACCCTTGAGAATACTTGACTAAATATCTGATTTTGGCTGATATAACTGAATAATTGCAAGGAAATAAATTTTCCTTGAAAGATTTTATGCTCATCTATGCCTGGATTAGACCTTACAATAATTACACTGTCAAAGAATGGATGCTAATTTAATATCTAATTTTATATATAAAGGAAGCTTCAAACAGAACATTCTCATTTCAGCGTTCGTAACTTTTATGTAATATATTATCTCACAGTAAAATTAGTTTTCTCATCTCTCCAATTAAACCTTAAATGAATCTGCATTCTTTGTCTTATTTTTAGACACTACTAACTGTATGGCTATGGATAAAGATCCAAATATAACCTGTCCCACTAATTCTAAAATATACAAGACTTGAAAGACATATGCTTTTGAATATTTTCTGCTGCTCTATATTCACTGATACAAGGGTACTTATAAGCGAGATGAGTTTTCTCAGGCATGAGAAGTGTTGGCAAGCTCAAAAGAAGCAATGACTACAGAAAACACAAATACTGATTGCTTCAGACAATAACATGGTCATGCAGTGACTAAGCTTCTGGCATGGTCATCTTTCTAAACAAAGCAATATGGAATAACAAAATCCCTACAAAATTCAGAAACAGAATCTACTACAGACATAAAAACAGCTATGTATTTGCCAGTTATTTCATCTATAGAAACACAAGTAGTAGGTTTTGCAGAATGTTCTTAAATTAATATTGGCTTAACTCTGAGTGCACTGAACTAGCAAGTAAAGGCCACTGAATGAAAATTTTCCCTCTGCTGCTTTCAGTGGCTATGCCCAGGTGTCAACCCTATGTATGAAAACTAGAAAATCGTGTTTTAGCACAATGCAATGACTTTCTTTTTTTTGTGAAACAAATTATGGCTTGTCAGTACCGAGCATTTAAAAAGGCCAGATGACATCAATGTTATGACCAGGTTATGAAAGAACTGAATCTGAGTTGCAAAAAGCATTTTTCCTGAGTTTTGTTGCCTCTATATTTAAAAGCAGAGCTAGTAAATCCATCTGTCTCTGGCAGTTCCCAGAGCAGTTGCAACACAATTGTAACTAGAGCATGAGACAGTGATGGATAAATACTTTGGATTATTTGGAAAAAAGAGGGGAAAAAATGGTTTTTCAGAGGGCTTACAGTGAGATTACTGGGATTTTGGAAGTGTAAAATCTTCCTGGATGAACAGAGTGGAATTCTGCAGCTCCTCCTGCTGCTCAGTTATATATTATTTAATACATGCAGGAAGGAAGCAGCTTGAGAAAAATGGGTTTTTATACATTGGGCACAGTTTCCTCACCTGTATTCTTTACTACATTACTTAAGAGAGCTCCATGCGATACGTAATGACTGACAGCATCATCATCAGAACAGGAATTCACAAAGGAGTTATTTGGCTCTTCTTAGATTTCTCTGCCAATATAAATTCCCTAACGTGTTTAGATTTTTTTATCTTTAATTTCGGCATTTCTACATGGGAGATAGATACTCTTCCCAACGTTAGTATCCTTGCCCTTCCTATTTTCCATGCACCCTTAGTCTCTCATATTTTTTGGATACTCATTTTAACTGCCTTCCTCCTCCCAGCCCTTTTGGACTTATTGCAGCTGAGTAGCAGTTCTGATTTACACTTCTGGCTTGCTTGCCTTTGAAAATCCTCAATTGCTTTCTTCCCTCATCTTATTTAATGTGAAATTATTTCCTTATTCAGCTTTCAGCTGGGTATTAGTAGGTAATAAGAGAACTGAAATGTTTAAAAACAACAAGATCAAAAAACAAAGCAAAACTTCAGTAATAAAAAACACAGATAAGTTTGGCTGTAGTAATATCCTGAGTGCATTTACGTTTGAAAATCTTGGAAACAGACTTCTGCAGAGAGCCCCTTTAAACAGCAACAGAAGCCTGGTTTGTGACATGTTCCCCTTCAAGCTTGACACAGCACAGTGTTGTGGCAGGAAAACTTGGGAATGGTGATGCCTGCTCAATTCACAGCACAAATTTAACCCCCAAAGATGTAGGGTTAGACTGAGAACAGTTCAGGGAGTGGAACTTAAGAGGTTTTATTTTATTTGTATTTCTTAAGTAATGGACACATGAATAATCAAGGCATTAATAAGCAGACATGAAGGGAAAAAAAAAAAAACTCTTGGAAAGATGGTGGTGGTGGTGTGGAGATCAGCGGCAAATTAGTGACTGATTTGATCCTGGAAAGAGAAAGACAAAAAGAAAACCCATTTACCAGAGGTATAGATTTCATTAATTGCAAAAATAAATCCCTAATATTTTATAAAAATGCACAGAACCAATATATGTATTTAGTGCATTGCATTACTGCAATATTTTAGACAATGAAATCTAGAACTGGACAGCAGGATAAGCCTGAACTACATTTCAGTGCAGTTATTTTTTTACCACCTCTGTAAGTAGAGTGGCTCATGGATTTTTTTGAATATGAGGCAGGTGGGGAAGGGAAAAGACAGAGAAATAAAAACACAGTCCAGTGCCCTCCGCACAGCTGTTGGTCTCAAACAGATCACATCTTCATGACTGACTAAGGCACAGGGGCCATAGTTCAGAGGCAGGGGTGGATAAGGACTGCAAGAGAAGGGATGAGGATCCATTTAACTGGTAGAACAGAACTCTGCATGCTCTCACAGCTTAGTAAGAGACAGGCATAGGTCAGCACCATCTTGTTCTTCTGTCGTCAGAAGTATAAGATAAGGTTGGACTCACTGGTGGAAGGGAGGATTGACCAAGGAAGAAAAGAGATGATGCTAAAATAGTTACAATTCCCCTGACCCAAAAAGCCTAGGATCATCTTCTAACTTCATCCTTCACCTTCCAGACAGAGCTTCCATCAAGCCTTCATTCACCTCTACCATCTTCTGCTTTGATCTCTCTCTGCCAAGGAAAGACCTTTAACGTGTCTTTTTCCTCACCTTGGCAAAAAAAAATTGCTTTTGTTTAGTGCATTGAAAAGACTCAATCCAACTTTTATCTAGCCTTAGAAAAGAACCATCAACTTCTGCTAGTTCCCAGATATTACAACAGAGAGTACTGTAAGGAATCCAAGGGAGATCAGGCACAGATGGATTACGCAGTACAAACCACCTAATTCCTGAACAATGTGGGGAGCTGGGCAAGCAGTATCCCTGTTCAGCACCTTCTCATTACTAAGCTGAAAAGCTACTTGTGGGAAGTAGCCATTCCTTTTGTTTAATTCCTGGCTTTTATCTTAAGCCCAAGCTTTCATCGCCTTTTCCCAGCCACAGTCTCTGGTTTTCCAACTCAGGGGCTGTGAAAGTGATATGAAACAGAATATTGGACAAAAGCTACAAAAATGGCAGTCCTGGATATTCAGCAATCCCTAGAGTTGTTACAGAAGCTAAATGTACCACTAAATTTTTAGTAAGGATCTTTTAATATCCTTACATAAAAGGAAACTCAAGAGAGAGAAATGGAAGGAAAAGCCAGACTGACTGGAGACTTTGCAGTTTCTTATTGCTGGTAAGTTAGGCAAATGCTGAAGTCTAACAAGTTAATCAGAGAAATCGCAGTCATTTGTATGATTTGAAAATTTTAGAGGGATTAATGTAATTTACTGGTACACCTTGTATCTATATAAATGGTGGATAAAATTTTACAGATTCGTAGTCAGCTTCCTTAATCAAGCATCAGGATAATATTCATGGCCATCACTGCAAGTCATACTGCAAATTAATACACTCCTAGATTAAAGGGAAAAAAAAAGCATAAAAAACAAGGAAAAAGAGCACAGTGGTTCTACAGCTCTATCATTTAAAATTATTCAGTGAAGACTGACATGGTTTGCATCTCCTCCAAGAATTCCAAAATGACTCTAATTTTACTCAGGTGCGAACATACCAGCTGGTCCTAAGAGAACAAACTGCAATTGTGTGCTATTAAGAGTCTCTTGCGTGTCAAATCAAGCATGTAAATCTTGGGGAGACACCAAAAGGGGGAGTAGGACCTCAGAGACTGGCAAGTGATATTTTGTCGATGCAAAATAACGGCTCTAGTATTTTTTCCACCCACAAGGTCTTCAGTAGAGATTGCACTTGTGTAAACGACAACAGACCTGTGCCCTAGGTAGGTACCTTGGGTCTTGACATATGAATCTCAGACAATTTCTGCAAAGAAGCTAACTGTGAAGTATGTTGAAATCCAGCTGGTAGAATTTATAGAAAATTCTCCAGAGTTTAAGTAAGAAAATAGTTATACTGAAACATTCTCCCATATAGGCCTTTCCAGCTCAATTCATCTTGTAACATTTCTTTTTCATCCCACAAGTCAAAATTTTCCCTTCTTATAAGAAATGTATGTTACTTTTCTTACCTTGAAAAATAACTGATGTGATCTGAGAGATGTCACAATATCTCTGTTGTGGCATACTCATGGATTGGGCTTTTTTCTTATTCCAAGAACATGAAATAGGCAGCTCATTCCAGCATGAAAACTGTTGACTCAGACCGCACCTGGGAGCTGGACCACACAGATACACAACCTCCACATTTTTTTTTATTCTGAACATCATCCTGTAAAATAATAAGGCCAAAGCCACACTGTAATCCTTGAGTGCCCATTTTTTTAATTTTCCTTTTTTTAGGTGCAGGTACAAATCAGTTGTTTTCTATACATTCTTCAATGACAATTTTCTCCATTTACTGTAGTCTTGTAACCCACCACAAAGTCAAGAGGCCCTTACCAGCTTTCCCACAAATGAAGAATATGCAAAATAAAAAGTGCTCGTAAACCAAAAACAGATTAGACACTTAACTACTTCATTGCATTATGTATTTGTGATATATGTACAAGAAATCCAGGGCATGAAGGTTCCTGTGTAAAAAGTAACAATAAGACTAGAACGTAAACCTTTTTTTTTTGCCTTCCTTAGTCTCAGTAATTCAAATTTCACAATGCCATAAGAAGACAATAATCCATCTGAAATGAAATGTCTAAGTGATTGCAATTATCAATGCAAATCCAATGTGAAGCAACAATATTTTGTTAAAATTTGCATCAAAGATCCTTTTAGTGAAGATCTGATTTTATTCTTACCTATTTTTACATATTTAATTTTTCAGTCATTTTGATTATAATCATTTTGATCATCTGCAGATGAAGAAAGAAAAGGGGACACAGTCTTGCCAAGAGTCACCAATTCCTTGGGAGAAGCAGATGGGTCATCTGAGTGGCATCCTGAATTTTATTTCTCACACTGAACAGACAACATGGGGAAAAAAAAATATGTTTTACCATATCTCAAGGGCAAAATTGCAAGAGATAGGAAAATGAGTTAGATTTGAAGTTATCTCCTTAGGAAAGCTGATTTCTAATGTGAAAGAAAAGAAAATATGGCTATCCAAGCAAGATTTCATTAGCGGTCACTAGACTTCTCCATAGCCACTGGCAATTCTAACAGGTCTCCTTCCTAGCCCACCATTTCCATATGGCCAGATATCCTGGATCAATACAGTATTCCACTGCCATTTGAAAAAATCAATAGAACACGCGCGAAGTGGAGAGTCAATAGAATCAGAATTAACTATATGTACTTTATGGGTGGAAAAGCAAGGTCAGACTAAACAGAGGAAGAAAAAAGATTACTCTCGTAAATAAAAGATTTCAAAAATATGATCTAGGACACCTTGCATGGAATGTAGAAATGTTTCACACACAAACAGTACAACTTCTGTTTGCTTTCTGTTAAAAAAAATGAAGACCTACTTTGCCTCTGTAGTCTTCTTAGAAGCTTTAAAAATGGCAAGTGAGAATTATCAGAGCAAGTGCAAAACTATCGGTGGTATTTTATGATTAAGAAAAGGAATTACATACTGGATAATACTGATAAAAATTGAAAAAGCTAAAAGGTGAAATTTCATTATCATAAATGGCAGACTGTCTGAAAACAAAAATGTCTCTGCAACAGTAAACTGACACGGGCAATCCATGGACCTCTATGGGATGCATCCGCAAGTGCTGCAGGGGCTGGCAGGATGTTATCGTTAGGCCAATATCCATAATTTTTAAATGGACATGTAAAACAGGAGAGGTGCCTGAAAAATGGAAGAGAGCGTCACTCCAGCATTCAAAAAGGTAAGAGGGAGGACCCAGGAAACTACAGGAGAGTCAGCCTCACCTCGATCCCTGAAAAGACGATGTAGCAGCTCATCCTGGATGTCATGTCTGAAGATGTGGAGGAAAAGAAGGTCATCGAGTATGGATTAACCACAGGGAAATTACAATTAACCAATTTGCTAGCCTTCTGTGAGCTAGACTGAGCTGATGAGGGGAGAGCAGTGGATGTTGTTTATCTTGATTTAAGCAAGGCTTTTGACAGTCTCCCATAACATCCTCATAGGTAATCTCAGGAAGCATGGGCTGGATGAGTGGACAGTGAAGTGGATTGAGAACTTGCTGAATGGTAGAACTCAGAACGTTGTGATTAGTGGCACAAAGTCTAATTGGAGTTCCCCAGGGGTCAGTACTGGGACCGGTATTGGTCAACTTAATGACCACCCACCTGAATGAAGGGTTAGAGCGCATCCTCAGCAATTGCTGATGATACAAAAGTGGGAGGAATGGCTGATACACTACAGGGTTGTGCTGCCATTTAGAGACCTGGACAGGCCTAAGAGATGGGTGAGGAAGAACCTCATCAAGTTAATAGTGGCAAGTGCAGGGTCCTGCACGTACGGAGGAATAACTCCAGGCAGTAACTAACCAGTACAGATTAGAGGTTTACCTGCTGGAGAGCAGTTCTGTGGAGAAGGATCTGAAACCCTGGTGGACAACAAGGTGACCATGAACCAGCAATGTGCCCTTGTAGCCAAGGCGGCAAATGGAATCCTGGGATGCATTAGGAAGAATGTTGCCAGCGAGTCAAGGGAGGTGATCCTCCCCCTCTGCTCAGCCCTGGTGAGGCCAAATCTGGAGTCCAGTTTCCACTTCTGAGCTCTCAGTAGAAGAGGGACATGGAACTACTGGAGAAAGTCCAGCATAGGGCTATGAAGACGATGAGAGCACCGGAGCATCTTTCATATGAGAAAAGGCTGAGAGAGCTGGGACTTTTTAGCCTAAAGAGGAGAATGCTGAAAGGAAATTTTACCATTGTGTACAAATATTTGCAGGGAGGGTGTCAAGAGGATGGGGCCAACCTCTTTTTCTGTTGTGGTCACCAAAAGAACAAGAGGCAAAGGGGAAAAACTGAAACAGGAATTTCTGTTTGAATGTGAGGAAAAACTTCTGGTAACAGAGCACTGAAACAGTCTTCCCAGAGAGGCTGTGGAGTCTCCTTCTCTGGAAAGATTCCAAAGACGTCTGGGCACAGCAGGGCAGGGTTGGACTGCATGCTCTCCAGAGACCCCTTCCAACCTCAACTCTTCTATGATAACAGTCTGCTTATAAGGCACAATAAAGTGCAACTGGACCAATCTAAGAAGCGATGAGAACCCAAAAGCCATCCGAAGGTGGCCAGAACAGCCTCCAGCTTCAACCTCTGAAAAATACAACTTAATGTTATATTAATGATATAGGGATATATCAGTGGCCAACTCCCATTAAACACTGAAGCTGAAAGTGATACTTTTCCTCTTTTCCCACACTTTCCATCAGCTATTGTTTTCTTGTTCTCCTTTCCAGTATGCCACAGAGAATAATTTTTCTGGTTCAATCTTTAGTGCCAGTTCAAATTAAGGATTTCTCAGTCTATAATAATTGATTAATTATTATTAATCTGCACTGCCATGTTTGTTCTGACTGGATGTAGATCAGCAGTGAAAAGACAATGGAACCTGATACGAATATACAAGCTATAAAATAGACATTTTTTTTTACTTCAGTTTATTTTGGATCAGGACAGGGTGTTTTAATTGGCAGGGTATATTTTGATTGTCTTTGATTGGATGTTTTTTTTTCATGTCTCTCCTTCATCTGTTCCTAACCCCCTGATTTTAGATCAGTTTGGCTTGAATTTTGAAGAGTGGTTCACTTGGGTTGGTTTATTCTGAACACATAATTGCTTACATTTCACTGTGAAATCATACAAGTAATTTACTCATTCTAGATTATCATTTAATAAAGAGAAACTAAGTCTGGAAGTGTTTTAACATGAAAAAAATGTAAATTGATGTGGAATTGACAGTACTGACTTTCCAAATGATGACTGTTTGTGGGCTTTTTTTTTCCTGTTGTGTGTAAGCTACATATATTAGTACATTTCCATCTACCAAAGGTCATTACTGCCTGTGAGTACTTTTACTGGAATGGAAGAATATGAATCACAAGGGAGTTTGTGCAGTGTCTGTGAGCAAATAGGAACAAGAATTTTTTTGGAAGTGAAACCAAATGTTGTTCTCCTACATTATAATAAAATTAAAAGCTTTCAGGAAGGATTTGTCTAGGCATTGCCCTGACCTTATTTACAATAAAGTGTGCAGCACACATACAGCAGTAAAACATTCAGCATGTAGTTTCCAGAATTTGCTTGAGCTCTGTTTTTAAATTTTCTCATCTTATTATCTTTCCAGAGTACAGACAGAGTTTCTACTTTTAATTATATATTGCAAATTCTCACCACTATTTCTTTTCTTTGGCATTATATTTCCTCCAAAACCCTCAAATGAGTGTCATTGGCTCCTGGCAACCGATGAAATTTGGCTCTCTGATGTTATTCTATTCCAACCTTCTCCTTAAAAAAAAAAAAAATCAAATCCTCTCCATCTGATACTCTATGAATGATCTTGAAATGCAGGGTTGTACATATGTTGTTGCATGAGTGCAGATGTATGCTGTGACTAGGCTCTTAGGGTATAGGCCCCACAGTGGACAGTGCCAATTTAAGGAGGAGAGCTAGGGGAATGAGGAGAGAAGAGAAAAGGGCAAGAGCTTTACAGTTTCCCAGCACCTTCTGGTAAATCCGTGTCTGGCAACACAAATATTTCTTATTCTGTTGACAGTTAAGAGCTATGGCAAAACTCTCTGTCTTCTCCATTACTCTGTCTTTTTGCTCTAATTTTCTTGAAAAGGCTGCAAACAAAACACAGAACTCACTCTTTAATATATTTGAACAATTTCTTATTCTTGTATATATTGGAACGGTGCTCTCACTATGATCTGTACAAACATAGACCTTTTAGTTTAATACTGCTTTTAGTTTAATAAATCCTTTTTGGTATAATGGACCATAGTCATAGCAGGTTTGGGCATAAAATATTAAGTGGCAACTGCCTTGCATCATGGACAGGGGTAAGTAAGAGCTGACTTAAGCAGGTAGTGTGGGTGTAGTTGCTCTAAGTTTTAGGGAGAGTTTCGGAAGCCATAACAGATTTATGAGCTGGAAGGAGGTACATGTTTTTGAATTATGTGGGCAGTGTTGGAAAGGCAAAGCCAACAGATAAAAGATTAAAAATCAATGGGTTAAGTACAAGCCATGGGTAAACATTACGAACTTGAATCCAGAGATTCTGATCTGAGTCATTTGATAACGAACCACCAAGTTCTGCTAAAATACCTGTATACCGCCAAGGAAAAACTGATGGAAAATGCTCAGCCCTGCACTGAATCCAGAATTTCCTTCCTCCAGCAGAGCTGAGAATGAAGGTGAATTACAAGTCCTCCCTTACAAACTTTCCTATCAGTTGAATTACCATGGAGATCCTCATTGCACCTTTTTGCTTTGGCATCTAATGACATTGGTAGGAAAGGGAGTGAGATGCTGTGGTCTCGGTTGCTAAAAATATGCCTTCTGCACTCAATTTCTAAGCTTATGAAGCTATCATTTTAAAAAATCAGATCATCTACACTCTTAGATGACAAACTAGTTGAAACACAGGAAAATGAAGTGGTACTTATCAGGATGAAAAAGTACTTCACTCTGGACTACTATTGACCTTCATTTCCAAAATGAGGACAAAATGAGGAATCCCTTCCTGGGAATCACCGGGAACTAGGCTCAAAAAAAGAACCATAAAGAGATCAAAAATCGGTTTAATATGCTAAGACACAGCTAAGACACAAATGCTGCTCATTGCTAAAACAATATTTCACTCACTTATTCATAATAATGAAACAAACATTACCAGTTGGTCAGATTATGGAAAAGGAGCCATCTTCATGATACATTCATTTTCATGTACAAATTAAAAATGTTACCATGTCTAACATGAAATAAAAATTATTTTGGGAGTGGTTGACTCACTAAAAATATTTTCTCATCATTAAACACATTTATGTTTTTAAATAATAGAAATATAACTCATATGTTTCACAACATGATTATTTTTGTAACTCAAGCGCTTGCTAACTTTTCATCAAAAATCCCACCAATGTTAGAAAAACAATAGAAAATTTTCAAATTAATTAGCAGTTTAAACGGTGGCTGCATTTGCAGCTTGTGTCTAAAAAATCAATAATTCCCAGCAGCTATCCTCCATCATAACAGTTAACTGGTAGAGACCTTACTCCTGTTGAGGTTAAAAGCAAGTCTTCCATTACTTTTGGTTAGGATTGAGTCACACATTATAAATATTTGGTGTAGATACAATCAGAAGCTATTTGTAATCTACAGTTTCTTAAAAATAAAAACTAGAAAAATGATCTAAGCAGTATATGTAATCTCTTGAGCACCATCTAATGACCAAACAGCAAAATCACAATGGCCAATAAGCACATTGGCAGGTATGTGTAAAGGCTGGACTTTTTAACTCAAGGTGGTCAAGAACTTCCATCGATGTCTTTAGTAGAAAAGAACTTGTTGAAATGGAAAAGTTCATGAATAGTATGCCTTTGGAAAAAAAAATGCCAAGGAAAGTCTCTATAAAAACAACACCTGTAAATGCTAACATGTTGTTTTGAAGAAATTTAGATTTTTTTTTCATTATGATTAAAGAATTGCTTAGGCGATTAAAAAGTCTTGTGGTTCTCATCTCTCCTGAAAGAGGAAAAATTATTCCCTGACCAGAAGTAGCGTCTTTATCTTCATTCAATATTTTTAAGTGTTTTCTTGAACTAGGCATGCAAGAACAAACTCATAGGTTCATACAAATGACTGTTAGCATAGTATTTTGCACATAATTATTAGTCTAAGCTTGCAAATGCAATTACAAGCCCACCCAAAAAGTCAAATGATTTAAGCATAGTTTAAAAAAATAGAAAGAAAAGAATGCCTGATATATATATATATCAGGAATAGTAGGAAGTATTAAAGCTACATTGGTCAATAGGTATGAAACCCTTAGGTTCCTCAAAAGGTCAATTCTGAACTGAAGATTATATAACAAGCAGCAAGGACAATGACAAGAGTGAAGAAGAAGGTGGAAAAGGAGATTTGAAGAACGAAAGAGAAAGAAAAGATGCAGAACAGAAAAATCTATAAAGAAAAATGGATAGAGGAGCAAAGCTGCCTCAGTGAAGGGGGCAGGAATGAAGGCACACCAGTCAACCCAGGCCCTCCCTCTCCACTAGGGAGTGCTCCAAGACCAGATGGGTGCCTGGGGACTCGTCACACCAGAGAAGGGAAAAATCATCGCTCGGCAAACACACAGAGGATTTTCATTCTGCATCAGCGACATCTCTTTAGCAGACACCTGCTACCACACCCAGACAGTGCCTCTCGAGAGGGAATAGTTGCTGGCCCTGCTCTAGGTTTCAGCTCTCACTCTCATCCCAACAAACTCTCGCAGCCAAGGCAGCATTTCCCTCCCAGCAGCCATTCCCAGACGGCAGCAAGGCCCTTATGAATGCCACTTTCACTCCAAATATTGGCGGACATCGACTCAGTCGTCTTGCCAATGCAAAATTTGTTTTTCACAGGGAGTGGGATGAAACTAGCTAAAAGAAGAGACTGATTTACAATTAGTTTTTGACCCAGCTTCACCAACTGCCTGTGTGTGGCATTTTAGGGCTTGCATTAGCAGGTGTGAGTGGCCCAGAAGTGCTTGCGTAGGTCCGTCTGGGCCAAAGGAGAACCCGAGCTCTGAAAAGCAGGTGCTAATTGATTGGGGTTAGTGTAGGCGGACGGGGCAGAAAGGCTCAGTGTTCCCGTCTCTCGCCTTCTGGCGTCCGGCACGGGGGAGCCAGCATTTATGTACTTCATAAAAATGGCTCTTCGTCCATCCTGAGAGCCCCGAGATTATAAGGAGCCGGACTGAGAGGCATTGACGGAGCTGCAGGGGGAAGTTTGCACAGCACCTGCCTGTGTTATGCCTGGCTCGCCTCGCTGCTGCTGGGCCCCATCTTTCATGAGCACAAAAATTCACGTACATCTTTAAATACATATATATGCACACACACACACACATATTTATATATAGCTTGTGTAAAGGGGGAAGCAAGTGTTTGGGCTAATTCTGATTTCCCCCTTCTCCCTGGCTGGAAGCAGCTCCTGTCTTCTGTCGGGCAGCAGGCACAGTGCAGCAAGCAAAGCCGAGTGAGAAAGGTAGCAAGGACAGGGGCTCCACGTCACCTTTCCAGAGACTACAAACTGAAAATGTATGTTCAGTGGATGTAATTAAATAAAAAGAGAGCCCAGGTTTTTCTCAGAACATATTTTAGATTCCCAGTCTTTTGCCAGTGCCCAGAAGAGGGCAGGGCAGACTGGGGAAAGGGTCCGTGCGTGCCGGCCTGTGCGGCAGCATTTCCCTCCTAAGAGCTCAAGCTCTACCTGCCAGTATCCTCCAACACTGCTGGGCTTGCTAGGACCCTGCAAATCCCACCTCGGGGACAAGGGTTCCCAGCAACAAAACTAGGGTTTGAGAGCAAGGACGCTCTGCAAATGAGAGGTGCTTTCAGGCTGAGGTAAAGCTTAAATACTTCACATGAAATCTGTAAGCGCGCAGGGCAGTGAGACCAGCCGGGGGCTGCACTGAGGTGGCCCAGATGTCCTAGTGCTCGCAGCAGGGTTCTACGTCTGCTTGTCTCAGAGAAGCCCCTCCTCGCTTGGCTCACAGGAGCAGCCGTGGCTAATGTTTGAAAAAGTTTCTGCACAATTGAATTTCACTGATACACCACACCTGACAGTTGAGTTGCCTTAAAATTACATTTAGGCCTATTTAGACCTGAGTGTACAACAGGAAAATAGCAAGAGACTAAGTGAGTAAGAAAAGGAGAAGGAAGAAGATAGTCTCTGTCTTTCAGGGAGTAGGGAATAGGAAGGCAGGTATATCCATCAAGTTTGCTTTTTAGCTTCCTCTTTCTGTGCAGAAGAATCTCGTGGTAAACTTATCACCATATGTACCATCTCTGCAGTATCTAATAACCAGAGAAATCAAGTCAGTTTGTCCCTCAGGCAACTCTTTGAAGGAGAAAATAAGGGCAAAAAAATGCCCTCTGTTATGTTGCTAACTTATTTAAAGCCACTGTGTGAAGCGCATAAGGAACCAATACATCGCATATGTGTTATTTAATGCAGCCCTCAGGTTTACCAAGCCATTACTCCCAAAAGTGCAGAACTGCTGAGGGAGAGGACAAGTAAGAGTAAAAGTAGCGCAATGCACATTGGCCATGGAGGAGGAGAGTTGAGCTCTTTGCTGCCCAGGGCTTAGGCCACATCGTTTTTCTCCATGTTTCACTTCTGCTGTAGGCAACAGAAGGGTGGCAAGACAAAAATGACATAGCAAAAATGACATTAGTGTTAAAGGGATACCTAGAAATATTTCTAAAGATTCAAAACTATCTGACAAGAGCTTTTTTTCCCCCTGCATTGCAATATGAATTTCAGAGCAATTAAGTTAAGTAGTCCTTCTCGGCTGTAGTGTGTAAAAGCTGGACATGTCTTCTCTGGATCTGACATCAAAAAAAAATGAAGTCCACAGAACAACACAGGGAGCAAAGGCAGCTTTTAGCTGCTAAGCAGCAGACTCACACAAAAGGCCAGTGTGAAAAGCAAGACTAATCTCACCATGTTACATACACTATATTTTCAAAAGTCAAGTGCTCAGGTCTCTTCCCTGCCATATGCATTAGAACAAGTATTTGTAATATGCTGTAAAGCTAACAAGCTTGGTTAAGCAGAGGTGTGTGGTCTTGCAAAGTGTATTCCCAGGGTATAACCTCCCTCCTCAAGAAACTCATTTATCACTGTGATGGTTTCACCTCATTTGAAGCCAAGTTATTGTCACCCTTAAAATAATGTACCTTGACAGGAAAAATGAAATTCATGTGAAAAGTTATACAGTCATCACACTCTGGAGTCAAAATATAGACTATCATATCAAAACATAAAGCAAATGAAAACTTTTTCCGTGTATATACTGTAGGTGGTATTTTCTTGTACCACAAGCTTAAAAAAAAAAGAGAGAGAGAGAAAACACAATGCAAGTATTTGCAAGTATTTAGATCACGTGCATATGGAATAATGCAGGGCCTGTGGTGCACCACATTTAAAGGGGAGATGTATGTGGTTCATAGCTATCTTGGTATGATAGCCAGGGCTTTTAAAATGATAAGCTAAGCTGAGAAATGTGCATCCTTTGCACATATATTTAGTAGGGAGTGAGTGTTTACATGCTTGGTCATATTTAGCACATGGTTACATTTCAGATGTTGTGAGTGTGCTAAATCCTGCCCTATTGTCCTATTTCACCGGGGACAACTGATGTTTTTACATAGGAGTCTCTTAAATCTTTCCTTTAATCCTCTCCTGAAAAGGCATTAAGGATCTAGGATGGACTAGACTAAATGAAATACCAAGTGGATATGGTGCAAGTGAAGCCACACTTAGTCAAAGAAACTGGGTGCTGAGAGTTACTTTCACCCCTCTCCAAGAGAGATGCAGACACAAAGCTCTGTCAGCCTAGGGGTCCCCAAGCCCAGCCTTTGCTCAAGTCACAGCATCTTTGGGGCTTTTTTTCATGCGTTTTGCTGCCAGGTCTTCTCTACAGAATTTGCAGATTTTACTTTTAAGACATTTTACATTGTTGGCACTTTCCTATCTAAGCTGTGAATTCTTGCTGTATTATTTTCTCGTTAAATAGCTAAATCAGCTTCTGAAACAAATTATTACGTCTTTATGACATATGCTTTAGGTCAGTAGGTGCTTCCTAAAGCCCACATAACTTCAGTGTTTCCCTTCACTGAGGTCTGCATTGGCAATTTTAAGAGAATCCTTTAAACATGCCTTCCAGTTAAGTAGTCAGAATATTACAACTTTATAGATCTTAATGAAGTCAGAAATAAAATCTAGCCATATTTTAAGGGACTGGAAATGAAACTTGGAGTTGTTTGAAAGATGGAAGGTGACGTCAGTTATGAGAGATGCGATATATGTAAACAAGAAAGAGAAGACTTAAACAGGGGGAAAAGCAAGCAAGCAAATGAATTCATATAACAATGTTTCTCTGCCTTCCCTTACCAGTTTATTTCTATTTTTTATGCCTCCTTCACTATTTTACTGTTTGTTCTACTAACTTGCCAAGCATATTATAAAGTAACTTCATCATATCTTCTTTTTTTTCCTGCACGGATACTTACACAATCAAAAGAAATGATTGTGCTTGGCATGCAGTTTGGAGCACTGTGATAGGAGGCTCTCTCAAAGGCAGCTTGCACTACTTGTAAAATGGTCAGAATTTGAGGATGAAAGAATGTTACTTAAAATCTGCAAAGATTGTTAGTGAAAATTCTTGTACTTAAAAATCCTTTTCATGACATACAGAGTTTTGACAGAAAACGTTTCTGAGGTTACAATGTACTGGAATTTTGTTTTGAAGAAAACAGGGATGGGGGAAACTTCTGGCAATTTAAAAATACTCCATGAGGATACTTACATATTTAAATATTTCAATTTTATTCTGAAACAACTTTTTGTTTACTTTTTTTCTCAGTTTGCCTCATATAATATGTGATCAAAATCCATCTCACATAATCCACAAAAAATTAAATGTTTCCATTTTGTCAGATGAAAAACCCTCAAAACAAGAAGCCATTTGGGAAGTCTGATTCCTGGAAAATTTTAAATGTTCCAGGTTTTGTGCCAATTTAGAATAGCTAGATTTTATCCCCCTTTGCAAAACAGAATACTGTTGCTTTATAACAAAAAACAGTAGCTGGAAGTTATAAAAACTTCTTGAGGATTGGTCCAGCAGACAGAACCTTATTACTCTAAGTGCTGAGCTTGATAATGATAAAGAAGTTGATTTTCAAACCTGGCCCTACCCGCATTCAAAAATCCATCCTGAAGTGAATATCTGCATTTATGTTCCTCCACCACTCAAACTGTTAATTCAGCAATTTCACAAACATACCCTTAATTTCCGATGTCATTAAGGAAAGAGTGCAAGAGAGAAAGTAAACCTCTAACGGAAGTTCAGCATTAATCAGCATTAGCATGGCGTGCATCTCTTGATCACCACATCCCTTGTTATACGGAAGTGAATATATCATAATTAAAACTTTCTGACATACAGTTCTCCCTCATTTCAGTGTTGCATAGAGGAAGTGTTGATGTTCACTTGCAATTGATAGTGGCAGACTCAAAATAGACCTAAGCCATTAACACTTGTGAAGAAGTTTAGAGCAGCTGGATTTCTGTTTGAGCAAGCATCTGAAACCTTAGGCATGTTTCAAAATGCTACAGAGATGCTTCCTCAGCATCACACTCATTAAATCCCTTTCCAGATGCATCACCTTTTCTCAAGGCCTGTAACTCACCTGGAGCTGTTTACCTTTGCTAATCCCATTACTTAAGAGCAAGGGATAACTTAAAGTAGTAAATATGCCAAGGGTGATTTCAAGTGTTTTATTGGCTAGCAAAAATAGTGCTGGCTATGAATGATGAAAACATAAAGTAAGCTGGAGAATGGTAAGGCTGAGCTGGTTTGTATAATAGTGGCTACTATTAAATTTTAATGCAAAGTCT
Organism: Crypturellus undulatus; assembly: GCA_013389825.1. NCBI lineage: Eukaryota > Metazoa > Chordata > Aves > Tinamiformes > Tinamidae > Crypturellus > Crypturellus undulatus. Next base: position 298,978 of record VWPW01017276.1, on the reverse strand, counting down.
GCTCTGCGGGTTCTAGGAGAACAAACATACAGGCTGCTGGGCATGCGGGAACGCTATCGACCTGGGAGGGCTGCTGATGCCCCTGGGAAGGAGATGAATCAGACCTGGAATGAAAGGGGGGCATGGGTAGGGAAACAGATTAACCAGGCTATTAAGTAAACAGAAAATAACAAGAGATGTGTTGACCAAAACAGAAGAAAGTATGTTCTTTGGTCACAAAGTGCAAAACACTGATCAGGGAAAGGATTTGGTGATGACTGTTGACAGACACTTAAAAACAGCAACCTGATGTCTGGTAGCAGTTAGGAGGACAAACAAAACACAGGGAAGTGTAAATAGAGGAAGGGAGCCCCGATCTGAACAGATAACTGTGCTTTGGTAAAAAGGGCTGACACGGCCACACCTGGAGAGCTCCATGCTGCTTCGGGCACCACTTAACAGCAACCGGAGAGTAGAGACAAAGGGGGAGGAACAAAAACATGAGCTTAGGAGCAGGCTCTTAAACTGGAAACATTGCTGTGATATAGGAAAAGAAGCTGGCTGCTACAAAAAAAATATTTAAGGGAAAACCCCAACTCAAACAGCTTTAAACAGAGGGGAATTCAAGGCAACACAGAGCAGTTCGAGGAAAGCAATGCAGTGGCATTCAGTGATAACGTATGCGAATACTGCAACTGTATTTCTACAGGGCTCCTGCTGTTACCGTGGCTGGGAGCCGAATATAATCCTTCATAGAGAGCATTTTGGCATACATGGTTCATGGGTACACACCATACAGCAGCATGTCCGCGTGCTCAGAGGTGCCGTGCTTTACTGTTACTTAGAGACTAGCACTTGCCAAGCCAGCGTGCTGCAAGGAGTCTTCTGCCCCTGCACGTGCCTTCCCACGGCTAACATGCTCCCCTCTCCCACTCCCTCAAAACTGGTATATTTTCAAAGTTATGCATGTAATACTAAAATCCATTCTGTTACATGGGAATTAAGTCTCGCTTAGAGCCATGGTTTAGACCAGAAGAATACTTTTGAAGAGAATCATCTAATCGCCCCTGCTTACCATACGGAGGCTGCGCTGTGGAACAACCTCAGTGTGCACAAACTTGATTCTCACATAACCACAGTGCCAAAGTTAAACCTCCAGCTGCTCCTGGGCAGTAAGGCCAGGGACCAGAGTCTACTGAAACTGAAGTAAAACCTCTGAAATAAGGACACTATGGTGACCTGATGTCGCATCCTGACTACCAACTCTTCTAGCCTTTAGATCTGCTCCTGTTGGAGTAGAGTAGGTGCTAATGTACACACAACCTACCTCTATTTCTCAAAAATAGCTCCTGTCTGCAATTCCTGAGTACAAACACTTTGCTGTTTCACCCAGCAGTATTTCTCTCTTGGAAAGGCTGCAGCTATGAAGTAGATGTCAAGTAGGACTATGAATGGCAGATCGGTTCCACTGAAAGGGAACATTATAGGAAAATGACCACTGCTTTTTTGCCTTTTGAAGAAAAAATAAAAAGCACCAAATGAGGACTGTAAAAAAAAACTGCCTAAAAAAATCTGCCTAAGTACTATGCATACAGGTTGAAGGAAACTGATAAGCCACAGAGCTTCTTTTTCTTCCAAAATGTTATTACTGTGTAAATATGAACCTTGCACATGATTTGGCTATTTGCCAGTTCCACTTGGGTGTGAAAAGCAGCCTTCATGGTTGAAAAGCCGTATTTCTGAACCGCAAATGGCCATGGCCATGTGAGAGACATCTATTTAGCCCCGATCCAAGTAGAACCAGACATAGATGAACAAATATCTGGTGGAGCTTTGTGTCACCCCTGAACCCACTCTCGTTTTCTTAATTCTTCAGCTTCTTTACAGACTCACTGGGGGACCATTTGAGAGAAGCTCATTGCTTCAGCTGACAGCTACTTTCTGCCTAGAAAATATGTTTATACTCAAAGGTACATCTTACTATGACACACTTTCAAAACTTCCTGTGCTTAAAACGGTTTATTAGCAGAGGATTTTTAGAGAGGTCCCGTCCATTAATCAGAACACAGAAATGCCAAAGACTTTACCGTGTTACTCTAAAGAACCTTTTAGAGCGGGTTATTCAAGAACTCATTTGCCAGTTATAAATACTCTGAAGTGAAGAGCGGGAGTATCGGTAGTGGAGAGCACATTAGGAGCTGAGGTGCAGCTGTGTGGATATATTTCCCTTGACTTGTGTGGCATGGGGCTTAGAAAGTATAAAGGGTAGGAAGTGAGGTGGAACTGGAATTCAGAATGATCAGGGTCTCTCTGCACTGAGAGCACGACAAAGAAACAGCTGAGTACATAAAACCTCATAAAGAAAACCAAAACAATGATATTCCCTATTGTGACTGTTTAGTCTTTCTATAGAGACTCATGAGGTCTGGGCTATTATCTATTTTTAATATCACTTGACCTGAAAATTTATGCTACCATCTGGAGAATGTGAGGATTTCTGCATTACAGACTTAATACTGTCATGGAAAGAAGGAGCGGGGCAGCGGCAATGAGGGAGGTAGTTACAAAAATGTTTAAACATTATTCAGCAAATGCCACTCATTTCTTTACATTTTTTTTTTCTACAGAGAACTTAAACAAAAATATATATCTTCAATTGCAAAATGTAAAAATATATCTTGAGATGTGAATTCATGTGTATTATCTCAGATAATATTTGCTTTACATTTCTTTCTCTTTCAAGACTTTTTATTAGGAAATTGAGGTAACCTTTGAAACATCTGCTGCTAATTTGGTTTTTACATGATAAATTGGAAGTACTAAATGCAAGAGCAAAATTTAAAGATTATTTTAAAACCTCCTTTTTTATCACATTTATCATCCTTTGTTTCTGGAGTCATTTCCAAAAGGGGAGATTGTTTAAAAAAGCAAACATGAAAATAAATATTTCACATTTGTTTTTTTATCTATAAGCACATAAGTATTTAACTCATACTTTGAAACGTCTTTGAAAACCTGATAACTAGAAACCCTTTAATAATTATAATTACGGCAGTGTTAATTAAACAAGCCACATCCTAAGATGTGAAATAAAGCTGCAGTTCTACAAGTAGCTAAAGCCATGCCCATTCCAGCACATGTTCAGAGCAGGAGGGAAAGCCTCAGCACGACCTTCCCCACTCCAAGGGCCATTCATTCCTGCTTCCGCTGTCACTTGCGGTGGTCACTGGTCCATAAAGCAACATCTGGGACTCTATATGTAGTGTATCCTGGCAGTAAGCTTCAGCTAGGCAGCCCCCTGAGGTCCATGGGTTCACATTGCTTAGTGATAGATCCCTCCAGAGCACTCTGGCTACATCCCTATTCCATATTACTTGACTCTTGGGCCATGTGGACCTTTACAGACTCTTTTTGGCAGGGAGGAGGTAGGAGGAGGAAGGAGGTCACAGTTCAGTGCACCTGAAATAACCTGAGGGTTGTGCTGCGGCCCACCAACGTGGTGCTTTTATGACCTAAAACTGAAGGTATGTGCCATACGCCCTGAAGCGTGAGGCTGCTCTGGGTACACGGCCTGCTGGCATAGTGTTGAAAACTGTGTTGGATGGAGGAAACAAACCCTAATGAAGTCCTTTCCATACTGCTGCTTCGGAGTGAATTAGTTCCTGAACCATGCTCAGGGTTTTTCCTGGGAAAAGCTCACAGAAGCACTCCAACACAGATCCAATGAAGAAACATAATTTGCAGCATGCGTGACTGGGGTGCAGTGCCTGTGATTGCTCCTCTCTCTTCTTATTTCACAGTCTAGGCAGACCCCAAGAGAAACAAATCAGTAAAGAAGTACCAAAATAATGCTGCTGTGCTCCTTTCACCGTCTTCGCTCCATTGTAAGTGAGCCTCCTACTCCAAAGTAAAGCAGTAGCTAGTACCTTTCATGCTGCTGGTTATGCGCAGATAATTCTGGTCAATCTGCCTGATATTGATGAAAGACTGAGCTGAGCTTCCAGCCAGGGAAAACTGTAAAATCTAAAAGGCACATTTTTGTATGTTGGCTTTCACAAAGCATGAAACTGAAGAAAGGACTGGAGACAGGATCACCTACAGAATCAAACTTAAAACGAAATTAATCTGTTCTTGATGGGAAATTAGAACAACTGCATGAAGATCATGATCAGAGATGTCATATGACTTTCCACAGTCAAGGTATTTAAATCTTCCTACAGGTAGACATACAGAGCAGTGAAAATTATCTGGATTTTTAGAGGTTGTCTAAACAGCCTGCAAAGCTTACTGCAGTCCCTGGAAGAGGCGTGTTTCAAGGCTTCTGAAAGTCAGAAAATATACTTAGAGGTCAAGCGTTTGGAGCTCACCATTGGAAGTCTGAGTTACATTACGTTCTTTGAGACCAAACCTTAAATCAATCATGAAAATAAGTTATTTAAAGAGAATGTTGTACAGCCTTGAAAAGAAAATTCAACATATCAAAAAATTATGAAAAGTGCTTATGAATCTTCTTTGAAAAAAAAAAAAACAACTGGAATTCAGCTTAGCATCCACAGTTCACGTTTCCCACCTGTTTGGCTATAAATAGACAGGTTTAGAAGTCCTGTTTTCTCTTTATATCAGTTTTAATCTGTTCCCAAACTATCAGAAGTTATAGTGCTATTAGTGGAGCACGACAAGGTAATAGTGGAGCGTTTTGAAGCCCAAAGTGAGCTCTTCCTCAGATCTTTCTCAGATTCCTTCCAACTGTGGCTGTTTCCTGCCCTGTCTACTCCTGTTAACCTTCAGCCCCTCTTTCTCCGCAGCAGCTGGCAGGGCTTAGGCATATTTTCTCCCTTCTGTCATGCCCCTTTCACCCTGCCTTTGCGGCAGCTCCAACTCTTATACCCAGATTAAAGGGTGAGAATGTGGTGGCAAAGTGCTGTAATTGAATGAGAGGCCTTACATTAGGAAAATTCTCTGCTGACACAATCTAACCATTCAAGTTAAACAGCGATTCCTATCTAAATAAATTTTCTACCTGAGAGAAAAAGATCTTATCTATCTGCAGACACACAAAACTCTCTAAAATACTGTCAATAATACTGTACAATAATGAAGCAGTCCTGACACTTGAACTGTACATTAAGCTTTTGTTCTTTTCGTAAATCTGGTGAGAAAAAAAAAGCAAAAAAAAAAAAAAGGCATTTTGCTCAGAAGTGCATCCAGCTGCAGACTCCAAAAATACTGCATCTGTCACCTTCCTGCAAGTCCTAACACCATGATTTTGTATAAGGTATTTTTTAATATAATGAATTTGATTACATATCTGACTCAAAACCTACTGCTGATCTGGAAATATCTTGGATTCATAACCATATATCCCCAGAGTATTCAACAGGCCAACAACAATGAAAGCTCCTCCTGTTCTTCACGAATGGAGTTGTTGGGTTTTTTTAGACCAGGGTAGAATTTAACATTTCTGCTTACCCTATTCCCTATATCCTGTGTTACCTTTTGCAAAATAAAGGCACCAGACAATATTGTCTTATTATTCCACAAGACAGGTTGGAGCAAAGCTCTGATATATACAACGGTATACCAAGCCTGTGTATTTACTTGTTTCTTTTTATATATGCTCCTACAAAATATTGCAGTGGATGAGTTACCAGCAAAGAACACCAGAGTTGCGTCTGTGCCTGCTGTCCGTTGTCCAAGCCAAGGCAGGGCAGTGCCCGTCAGAGACACCATTTCTTACTTCTGCTTGTATAAAGCCGGAGGAAAATAGTGACTTCAGCATCGCTAGACGTCGCACATTATATTCTACTCTGCATCTCAAGGCACGTTACCTAGAGTTCTTATTGGGAATTTTTAATGTGATTAATGTGTTCCTGTATCAGGTATTTGTTTAATTAAGTATCGCTGTTGCATTTTGCACCAACCACCCACTTCATACAGAGATGTTCATTGTTCAGACTCGAGCCTTTGTTCCTTTCTTTCACACATTGAGAAAGTTTTCCACAAACTGAGTGTTTATGTGTTGAGTGCAGTACTCCATGGACTTTAGGGTCTAATGGAGTGTGAGAGGGGGCCTGCGGTTTTTCATCTTGTTTTCAGCTGTACAAACATCATGTACTTTCCCCTTCCTTTTGGAGGCCAGTCTGCGGCCTACTAAAACACCAGTGCACAGCAACAGCCTTGCAGAGACTTTACAAGTCAAACTGGGAGGACCTGATGCCATTCACCTTAACACCAAACATATTGACAGTGTTTATTTTCTCTGCCCCAGCTTCAGCTCTCAAATAAACATATCAGTGGCTGATTTTCAGAGCTCCTCTGAAGAAAAGCCTCAAAGAGCGTCTATCTTATTGTCAATAGTAACTATAACCTGCTTGCAAATAAAAGGGTTGGGAGAAGAGAAGGGGATAAACAAAGTAAAAGATAAATTTCTCTACTTTAAGTCTTTTTAAAACTGGTAGTCGTGTCAAGACACTCTCCATACAAGTAGGGTCCTTGTTTTGCTTTTACACTTTACACTTTGTAAAGTCCCAAAGGGACCCGAACTAAGTTTGTTGGTACTTTGTATATTTTTTAGCATGTGCACCTTGCCTCTGGGGAAAGCCATTCATTAAATTGCTATTCTGGGTTGATGACATACAGATTTACTTTTCTCTTCATCAAGTTCTATGGGTGTCTAGGAAAAAAAAAAAAAAAAAAAAGCTCTTCTTAATACAACTTCTCCTATATATGTCTGAGCCTTTAAATTAGTGGGGGGAAATGACTACCAGAAGTCAGCATAGGTGCAACAATGCAGGAAAAAAAATACTTGGCCACAATTTCATATCTCCAGATTCTTTCAGCAGGATCTTGCTGCTTTTTCACACACATCCATATAGCTAAAATGAATAGATGGTATGGACTATTTACAGAAGCTTTTTGATTCATGATGGTGTGATTACATAACTGCGTATATAGATTGCAAAAGACAAAATGGAAATAAAAGAGGTATTTCAAGGTCACCATTAAATGATAGCTTCTATACTCATGAATTTCTTTTATGCCTTTTCTTGGAACTCTTGATGCAGAAACTTCTCCGAGTGTTGACTGCTACAACCACATCTCAAGTTTCAAAAGATATTTTCCCAAATCTCGCTAGATATATACTATAGTTCTGCAAGATCTTTTGGTATTAGTTAATTCTAGAATCAATTAATTGCTTTTAAAATATAGATTATAATGTTACTGGTAAGTGGTATGAATTGGAAGCAGGATCCTACAGTGCTGGGCACCTGTAGAAAGATGCAATTTCATGGGGTTGAGACTTGGCAGACAGTACTGCCCACCACAAAGACAGATTTCATAGCAATATACATAGCAATATACCACCGTATTGAGACAGAGTTATTTTAACCCTGCTTGTGGTGTCTTGTGAACAGACTCTTGACCTCACTAATCATGAAAAAAACATTTTTAGGAGTATATTTATGACAAGTACTTTTCAGACACCTCAGGAAGCCTGGCCTTCCTATGCAGGGAGCACAACCTAAGGGCTGGCAAGCAGTTGTTAGAAGGAAAATAAATGAAAACATGAAAATCATAGGTAACTTTAATACAAGCTAACAGGACTAACCTTTATCTCTTTCCTTCCTTTTTTTAATTTATTTTTTAAAATAGGAGGGACAATAATTTTCATATTCAGACCAAACTCTTTCAAACTCACTGTGCATTAACATGTTGGTAATTAAGATCTCCTGTTGTGAGTTTTATTAAAGTCAATTTATATCTGTCAGATCCTGGCAGTCTCTATAAATTCCCAGAGGACATATTTGTAGCATGTTTCTCCTATCATTATTAATAGTGAATCATGTCTAGGAAAATGTGTCACAGCCATTTGATACCTCTACAGTATGGGGCTTTCAGTTCAAGGCCTCTGTAATTGGCAGGCGCTATTTAAGAGGATACATATTCATCTAGACCCCAGATACATGTGTAGGTCCACTGAGATATATTCTTATTTGAACATTTACTCGGACACTTGGTGGACTTCTTTATTGTGACTGTAGTCAAGTATTTGTTGTTTAAATATTTTAAAGAATTTTGGGTAAGATTTTCAAAATGGTAGATGTATTGGAAACCATATAAATGTAATCTTAATACATTTCCAAGCAGTATTAAGATCCTAAGCTTTCCACCTACAAGTAAGGCATCATTTTCCAAAGCTTCCTTCACTTACCACATAGCTGATCAAAACTGTAGCCTCTCTAATATCCAACTTTAGTAGGAGCACTGTCAAAAATCAAGAAATCATTTACTTTCTGCAAAATTGCTCATCTCTCATTTTTCAAAGCCAAATGACATGATATCTGCACACAGCAAAAGTTGTTTGAAAGCTCTTTAAAGAGTACAATGACGAAAATCTTCATTTCAGGAGACTTACACTCCGTCCTCTCCTCAGCAGCCCTGGCACATGGGGATTTTGGTGTCGGAGTAAGGTACAAACGGGGACAGCAGTCATTAGGGCAAGTGAGACAAGACAGACTGGCATCTGCTGCTGCTGCTGGTGTAAAAATGCCAGTTGATTACCTGCTTAGAGTATAATTTGAGATTAATCTATAATGAAATTTTCTCATCTAGAAAGGAAGATGAAACAAGAAATTACTGCAGAGAGCTGCACTTTTCACATGCCATTTAGGTTGCCTTTGACATATTCTTTTGGTTATATTCTAATATATATATTAATACATACTCATTTCCCTAACTGAGAACAGAGGTAAGAAAAGAAGAGATGGCATTTCCCACCATTTCTTGCTTTAGTGCCTACTGGGTCCAGTGGCAATTCTTCAAGCTCGGTTTTAGCCTCAGCTCGAGAGCATGAAAGAGCTTAGCCTAGAGCAAACTGTAAAGGGCCTGTACTCCCACCATGGGCAGAAATAAGACTTTATGCACACTTCTTATTCCCAGGAAGTACATAATAGTTCCCATCAACAAATTAAAGGTGTGCCTGATGTAAATACTCCCTGAAGCACAATATCTGTCGCTACTTTAAATTTTCTATGTCCTAACCAAATCAATAGCAAGTACCTGACAAAGTGTTTGGATCATTCATTTTCTTAGAAGTAAAACGTGATGGTTGCAGGGGTATTTGCTTTAAAGTTAATTAGGGATTTTGAGTGTCCTTTTGATTCTTGAACATTCCACTAACCAACTTCCTGCTGTTTTCCCCAAGGCCACACAGAAAACAACTTACTGGTTTTCTTACCACTAGTTCTACAGTTTCTCACTGTGGACATAATTAATTTCCAACTCCTCTGATGCCAATATGAATCAGTTTAGCTGAAGTTTTTCTGGCCTCGTTGCAAATGAAGGGACTGATCCTACCCAAGGCAAAATACATTCTAGCAGGTAACTTTGGCTCCCAATCCTGCCATGAAGCACTAGTCTAGAATGACAGATGTCTATTTTTCTTCTGAAAAATGGTCCAAGTCCTTGGTTTGGGTCAGTAAGGAGCAGGTGATGAGACCTACAACTCGTGAGCTGCTTCATAGGAGTCATCACCCTTCGCAGAGGCTTCTACAGCTGTACTCACACAATCCAGCACAAAATTGATGGTTGTGAGAACAGCATGAAACCCTTGCCCAGCATATTTTCCTCTCACCAAAAATAAGGTCTTATTCTTTTTTGCAGTTGTCTTTTTCTGGAAATTAGGAACATACAACACCATATAGAAATTCAGCCCTATTTCTGATATTATGGAGGCTCAACCAGAGTTTCTATTATAGCTACCTAAATGTTTTACTACCTAGCAATTTTTAAATCCTTAAGAAAGAAAGAAAGAAAGAAAGAGGAAAAGAAAAGAAAAGAAAAAAAAAAAGAAAGAAAGAAAAAAAGAAAGAAAGAAAAAAAGAAAGAAAGAAAAAAAGAAAGAAAGAAAAAAAGAAAGAAAGAAAAAAAGAAAGAAAGAAAAAAAGAAAGAAAGAAAAAAAGAAAGAAAGAAAAAAAGAAAGAAAGAAAAAAAGAAAGAAAGAAAAAAAGAAAGAAAAAAAAAAAAAAAAAGAAGAGAAAAGAAAAGAAAAGAAAAGGCCTTCCATGTAAGATTTGGCATTCAGGATTGTGAGAAGAATCAACTTACCTTTAAATGATGCAACACCATAACTGAGAAATTCTTCAGTGCAGACAGGAAAACCAAAATAGTAATTTCCTGGTTTCATCTTTATTTTTTTTAATCATGTATTAGATTTTTTTTAATAAAGGACAAGACTAGAACAAATAGACATATAGACAAATAGACAATAGACAAATAGAAAATGCTCTATTTGTTTGAAAGGAAACTGGTAATGATATATACTGGACCTATAAAACCAAGTACTGACTAAATGTGTCAGCTACTTTTTTCATGGAAAGGTTTAGCACACATTTAATATTAAGGATAAGTAGTAGGAATTTCTATGGAAATGCTGGCAGATTCTCAAATACAGAGTATTTGCATCTTTTTTGTATATAGACTTAAAATATAACGGATTAAAAATCTTCAACTTTGAAAGCTGATTCTTATTCTTTTTAAAGGTTTAGTTTGGGCCAGCTTCTGGGCTTTTATGAGAACTTCAGAATCGCACTATGTGTATTACTTTTCACCGTGACAAAAGCAAGCCTCAGTTTTGAGTTTGCAGACCTGGAGTTATTCTGCTAGACCCAGCTGAGCAGCCAGAATTGAGAGCACTGAATGTTGTTTACGTTGTGAGACTGGATATTGTTTAAAATTTGAGAGGACACTAAATTAATTTCTCATTTGTTAGTTCCCTAAATTGATGTTGTTTCTAAAAATAAGTAATGTGGCACATTATTATGAATGATGTATTATATTGTCTATCAATTACATCATATATGTGCTATATTTTGCACTCTATAGCACTCATGTGATACTGAAAATAGCAAAAAATGTAAAAATGAGAGATGAAGTTAAAATAAACTTATTCCATGTCCAGACCTGTTTGACCAACATACTTATTCCTTTAAAGAGCTTCAGTGATATAATAATTATTAATTCCATATATTATTATAATTATTAATAATTCCATACTATATTTCCCCAAAATCTGGGTCTCATAATCCTAAATGTGTACCTTAAAAAAATACACTATGTAGCTTTGACTTTTATTTTGTGCACTGTGCACAGTTGAACATATCACTGGAGCTAAACTTGACAGTCATACTAATGATATGGCAGAGGTGAAAATCCCCAGTCAGTGGGGAAACAGACTCACCTTCATCTTCTGCAGGGTTAGGCAGGGGCATCTTTATTGCTTTTCTCTAACTCATGACATCAGCCTAAGTTTATAAGATTAAGAAAAATGCTTCATATTTCTAGATTAAATCCTTTTCACTCCTTTATGACTTGTGAGAGCTGTCAAGAGAAGTTCATAGGAAAGCATGCCTATTTTTTTAAGTTTTTAATTGTGGTATCCCACACATCTCCTGTCTATCGTCCCTTCTCATCACCTGGAGGTAGGAGTGCACTGTGCACCCATCACATCAATCTTCTGTATGCTCACAAGCAAGTAGGTTGCGGGAGAATAATTCAAGAGAGAGATTATTAGACAGGAGCTGATAGTGACCTCAGCTTTTAGCTTGCCTGATACTTTCCATCAAGACAGATACTTGACATGTTTTTCAAAAGGTCCCATCACCTTCCTTTCTTAATATTTGTCAGAGAGAAACCCCTAAAATTAAAGACATGTCTTTTGCTTATACCTGACTGTATTGAGAGATTGTAATTAAAAAAACCTCTATTTTACTCGGGATCTTCAGGAAAATAAACATAACTAACCCCTTCTCAGACACTCTGAACCTGTTCACACCCCAGCAGATCATTTTCACTCTAACAATAATGGTTGTCTGTGAATGCCGATGTAGTAATTTGCTTCATAGGTTAAATAGCAGAATCTGTAGTGTAGCTCAAGGTCATGTTGTATTTGCAGGTTTATGGTGTTTTTTCTTAAAAAAAAGAAAAAAGAAAAAAAAAGAAAAGAAAACAAAATCATAAAAAAGCAACTAAGCAAAAACCTATGTTAAAAAGTATTATTTCAGTTGAAAAAAATCAGTCCTTGAAAATCAGGAAATGTCAGATTACAACTGTGCTATGGTATATCAATATATAAACACACATCACTTTTTTTGTGGGATCTCTTCACATTCAGTAAAAGGGACTGTGAAGCAACAGAGCAGAATCAAAGCTTCTTCCATATATATCTTCCATTATATTTAAGTGCTTAATTTAACAAAGGAAATAACGTCCATATCTGGAACAGTATTTTACTTTGTTAGGTGGTTAGAAAACACAAAGTAAAGAAGCAAACAAATGTTGTTCAAATGCTGGTGATCTGTGTCACAGGACCAAATTTGGAAGACACAGATCACATGTGCAGGTTAGATGCCAAGGTACCATCCTGCTCAGGATCTGGATGTGACCACCCCATGACAGTAGAGAAATGGGAATGGTGTCATCGATGAGAATCCAGGGTCAATAGAGAAGAACAAAAATAGGACTACATGTGTGTTGCAGATGTTACTGGAGTCCTGGGTTCCTGATCCCCTTGTTTGTTTGCTTTTAAAATATCTGTGACTTTTGTAGTCCACGAGTTTTAGAACTGTGTATCCATGATTTTGCAGGATGTGTGAGGGCACAAGCAAGGTGATGGTGGTGAAGATATTCATAACAGATATTCCAGTTTCTCCAGGACACAGCAAAATCTTGAGACTGTATTTCAGATTAACAACAAATTTTACCAAGTGTGAGATAAAATGGCTTTAAGAGGCGTAGAGATTTCTTGTTCCTCATATAACTAACTTCTCTAAGAAAACAGTGGTTAGTCTCATGCCTTAGAGCTAAGCATCATCAGTAGAAATCCACATACAGGGAGCAAATTAAAAATCTTTTTACATAGTTGATGTAAATTTGGAAATTCTTAGTCTTAACATATATACATGTTGAGAGGAATTAGAAAGTAACATTAAGAGTTTTGTTTCTCATCTAAGAAAACTGTGCTTCTGGATAAGAGCAGGATTACAGCCTTATCAAAACACACTTTGCAATACAGTACTTCTAACTGTGGCTAGCAACGGAGACATGCGGAAACAGTAAAAGAAATGTGAAAAATATAGAGTAGTTTTTCCCTTCTCTGTCCCTCAAATTCAGCATATTGGCAACTTATATGCACCACATTGTTTAATAGCCTAAAGCAGAACTCACACCACTGCTGACAAAGCCAAAGTGAAACACACCTTAGAAGACTTTCTCCATTCCCTCTATTTGCATTTATCTTAAAGTCTGAAATACTGGTAGATTCTATTGATTTATCTTGAAGTATTATTATTATATAATTTTATGCAAATAACTGTAAGAAATAGTTCTTGAGAGTTACTTTAAATCTCTTAGTATCATGCTTCTTTTTCATAGTTATAATGTCATGTAAAACACATGCATTTGGTGATATGTGGTGGGAAAGTATCTCTTAGCTTTCCCTAAAAACGGAGATGATTCAGAAAAATAAAGCAGTGAGTTTGAGGGTAACAATTTCTTAGGATAATTCTGGATTTGCTCTTATTTATCTATTTCCCCTTGGCTGACAATATTCTTATGCAATTGAAAGTTGACAATATTCTTATGCAGTCTCATCTCTGAGGGGTATCCACCAGTCAGACTAACAGATCAAATATAGTTAAGGAGCCTAAACAAGCAATTGTCTGAAAGTCATGCAGACTGTTCACATGGTCATCTTCTACAGATAAGGTCACCACATATTCATATGCACCACAGGTGCATATTCCCACAGGCTGTCTTTGCTGAGTTATTATTTTTTTATAAATAATGAATTTCGACTGTTTGCCCGTAAAACAAAGCTCACTGTAGCTTCCAGTGGAATTTTTTAGCAATGTCTAATCTCAAGTGCTTAACTCATTCTTTTCCACCAGAGAAAACATGGCAGAGGCCAGAGGTCTTTTGCATAAAATGCCTTGAAATTCAGCAGCCTGCTCGTTTACTTGGCTTTCAGGCAAAGCCAGAACCCACATTAATTCTGCATCTACAGCTATTTTGGGAGCCAAACTCTACTGTGACAAGTTTTCCAGTGCTATCACGCTGCAGGACAGTTGTTCTCATTTTGCACTGACATTACCTGAGATCTGAATAAGGGCTCCTTGGAAAGGATTGCTTTGGAATACCGGAGCAGAACTTATGGTGCAAAACAAGTCATTATACATTTTCTGCCAAAGAGCCTCTTAATATGTTAAGTCTGAGCTTGGAGCTTCAGTGTGCTGTTCCAGGGAAGCACCCGGGTAAACCCAAGTGAGGAAACCTGACAGATGCTCTGGGCATGTGGCAATATTTCATGAAACCTTTTAACAGGGTGAGCTGGTCTACCAAGCTCAGCTAATCTGAGCACAGTGCTTACAAGGAGGCGATATCAACATGGGGCCACAATGCAGGAGAATATTCAGCATGTGTTTAAATCCTTTCTAGCTCAGCAAAACATTGAGGTCATTCCTTGAATGGAATTTATGCATATTTTTGAAGTTTTTTAAAGGCTTTTTAAAGATTTTCCAGTTATAGATATTTTCTTTAAATGTGGGTAATCTGAACTTCAAAATTACTGTTTTAAAACCTGCAAATTAAAGAAAAAAGAAACGAACGAAATTCTGACTACTTTTATTTGGTGACTTGATTAAGGCAGTTAAGCACCATCATATCACGAGTAATCTTTCTCAGATATTCTGCAAGAAATCTACTTAATTATTCATGATATGGCATGAAGAAAAGAGAAATCATATAAAAGATAAGAACAATAGAAGAATAATTGAAGCTGACATTTCTATTTTATTCAAACAAAATTTTCTCAACAGAAGGTTTAGGGATTTTATTAGGTTGCCCAGCTGACAGACAAAGGTGAAGCATTGCAGCAACTCCTATGTATTTCTTCCTCTTTAATTTATAATATAACATAAATTATGCTTTGCCAGATATCAAACATCATGTCACACAGACAGACCTTAGCTGAGGAAAACTGGCATCCGCTTGTCCAACTCCGCAAGTAAGAGCAAGTATAAATAAAGCATAAATGATTAATTTAACCTTCCCTCCCTGCCTCCCATTAACAGCTCAAGGACCCACAGCACACTGTGCTCCTGTGATGTACCAGTGCGGTAGAGCCTTCAAGACTGTGGCTAACCCCTTTCCAAGTACAAACACCTGTAAAAACAAAATTAGCCCTGCCAATATGTCTAAGAAGAAATGCTTTCCAGTAGGTTATAGATATAATATTCACCCCATTCAGGGGAATCCAAACAAAACACGAATGTCTTATTGGGGCAAGAGGATATTAAGAATAATAGACAGATTATATGATAGTTTATTGAAGGCAGAGGAAGAGACATTAGTCATAGTTTTGTTATAAAATGAGACTTAATCAAAGAGAAAGGGGTTAGAGGTCATGTGTTCTATTTGTGCTATTATTATTTTTAAATCATTGAGACTTCCATGAGTGGCAAAAGAAATGATCCTGAACAGTGCAAATCAAGCCAGACCTCACTGGAGCACTTCAAGATGAGCCAAGAGAATCCACTGCACAAGCCCTGCTGGCTTTATGCTAATCTTCTTTTTATGCCTTTTTAACAAGAGATGATAGAGATCTAAGATCACCTGTGTCAGAAGAATTTGTCTCAACAAATCACTAGACTGGAACAAATGCAGAATATAGGAAATATAATATAGGAAAATAGAGCAATCTAACAGAATGCAGCTTATTACAGGAATAACATTATTCTGGTCTGCTGCTTCTTTTATTCCCTTTATCCATTTTTTTAAAAGTCAGACATGCAAACTTTAGTACTTTTGTTCATTTTTCCTCTAAATGACTATACATATTTACTTCCAGAGAGTTATATTAATATTAACTGCTGAGGAATGTACAGTCTTGAGGTGCTTTGTAATACAGAAAGTATGTGACTTACCATAACTATTCAATTAAATAGATATCTAATTTTAAAACGTGCAACATAACAGCATCTCCATGAAGGTGCAAGACATTGTTAATGACTCCTTACACTTGCAATACTGTGAAAGAAAAGAAGAAAAGCTTCCCATTTGTCTTGGCACTAATGGAAGCCTCAATGATTTAAAAACGAGTGGTACAAAGATCTTAGAAGTTGTGGTGGATAAAACTAATTTTAAATAAGAGATACCTCTTACCATATTAATAAGAACAATTATAGAATGAAAAAAATTCTAATAAGTTTATCTTAGATCCTTGCCAATGTATCTTTATCCCATTTTATGAACAACTGCAGAATTTGCAGTATTACTTTATAACTTTCATAGCTTAGTACATCTTCAGTCATCATCTTCTACCAGTATTTATTGTGTATTTTCCTTTCCTATTTTCACACAGTGACTTCAAACTACTTACCACAGGAATAAACTATGATGTCAGCCACTTTCGTCTACCCAGATTCTCTCTACCACATCCCCTTTGTCTACAGATTTTTTGGGAAACAAAACTATCAAGTCTACCTGGGTTACCTAATTAATTTTGAATCCAGTCTTTGCACCTTGAATTTTTTAATATTCCAAATCAAGGATATTCAATTTGTCTGACCTTATGAGCCAAAATCATCATATAGGTAAGTACCACAAGACACAAATCACCTATTCTGGCCAACTCAGGAGCAAAACAGTTCCTGGTGAAGAGGTGACTGGACTGTTCCAGGTCAGACAGGCTGCTGTGAAGCCCCACTGGTCTCTGCAGGATTTCCAGGTCATCCTAGTCCACTCATCAGCTCAGCGGCACTTACAGCTTCATTTCCTCTGACACTCACTTTACCCAGCACCTTTTCTTCGTGTCAGCGCTCTTCCCGTTACCAAAAAGTAGTACAGACCTACCTAGCAGTTGGTTTTGCGCTATTAACAGTCTGCATTTCACCATCTTTGCTCTATATGTTTTGGGGTAAATCTAGTGTTCCAGAGCTCCATCTACCTGATCTACCTGGGCCTGTGTGAAGCATTCATGATGGTTAGGCACCTAAAATATACAAAGCCAAGTTAATAATTTATCGTAGAAATAGTGAGTACTAGGGTATACTTTACCTTTGACATCTCTCTAGAATGGTGTTTTATTCAGAGAGGCTCCACTGAACCTACATGAAAATCTGGACCTGTATTAATGCCATTTCAAATCCTTCTCAACTCAACAGAAGATGAAGTAATACTGTGGGGTTTCTCTTTTGCCCAACATTGCAAAAGTTCTGGGGGGTCAGTTAAGGAGATAAGAAGTAAACTCAAAATCCTGTTGTTTGAGAATATTCGACCTAACATCTCTTTATTGCTAATGATCCCAAGTAACATTCACGCTTTAAAAAAAGTAAGAATTCTACATATAAAATACCTCTCCTTCAAGAACTTGCAATTAAATGCAATCTCATAGAATAACAAAAAGGGATAATATCCTTTTTCAATTTTTCACTGTAATCTTCTAACTTCATATTTATAGGTATGTTTGTATGTGCATATACATAGAGTATGTGTAGCTAAGAGGAGTATATGAAAGTAGTATAAAAGCAGAAAAGAGAGAAAAAGGACAAAGTATTTTAAGTGTAGTCAGGAACAAAAGAGAAAACCTAATGAGTTTCATAAAGACTTTTCTTTTTGGATGTATTACCATCAAAAGCTAAACAAAACTACTCAGCAACAAAGCAAAGGATTTTGCCTTGCATCTTTGTCTTTTCAGTCTGTTATTTATAAAGCATTTCCTTTGTGGCTTTATGAACCTGTGCATTACTTATAGAACTTAAATGGCAGTTCAGATATTAATATCACAGGACCAATACTGGTGGTAGGTGGGTGTGAGCATTCTGTGTGAAATCTATGTGAATTCATATTAGCAACAGAATTTCTCTGTGAAGTTCTTCCCAGAGGAAACCTTTAAATTCTTACACTCAGGAGAGACTGTTGTGTTTTAGTTTGTGTCATGGAAAGAAATGAGAAAGTTCCTTCTGCTCAACATTTTATTCCACAATTGACAGATGTGAGATGAACAAGCAATATTGGATCTAGCTTTTAAAATCTTCTCCATTTGGGGGTATGTGTCATCAGGCTCATCATGTTCATGATGAATATATCATTAAATGAGATTTTAGTCTATGGCATCCCCCATTCTCATCAATAGCTTCTTATTTCTGTAATGACCTGCCTAGCACACAACTCTGAGAAAGGGAATGAAATAATTATGTGGTTTCACGTTCTTTATCTTTGCCTCCAGATTATTCTATGGTCCTTAGTTTGGGCCTGGCAGTCTATGAGGATAAGTGTTTTAGGTAGGAGGATGAGGATCTTTAATATATGCCTATAGTTCTCACAAGCACAAGTAGATGTGATGGTGGCTTGCAACTGGGTCGCTGCAGTGTCTCCTTCCTTCCACCACCCCTTTGAATCAGATTGTCCTTGCTCTGCTGGCTTCAGCACTTTCAAACACTGTTAATTCCTCCACATGATGCGCTGACTTGCTTTTTACACTAACAGGGATTTGAGGCAAGAAGAAAGCCTCTGAGAGATATTTATTTCCCTAAGTCACAAACTATTTGGAAGGGATAGGAACCATGCAGGGTATTACCAAGGAGAAGAGCGTTTTGAAATGGCTAGAAGGTTTTTTTTTGGTTTGTCACCAGTTCCAGCGTTTGAAGATGTAACACACCTCTGAGTGCATTTGTCTGTATACTGTGGGGACTAGATAAAGTGTTTCCTGTCAGAGTCTGGTATCAATAGCACTCTGAGGGGTCTCAGTGACCCTTATAGCCTGTGCTAAAGTGGACAAGCAGCCAGATGGTCACACATTTCTACATTCTTTCACTTTGTTTTTCCAGCAGTAGATATACATGGTATCATCTTTTGTCTTCCAGATCTAAAGGGAATAGAATCCCCGAAAAATAACTTTCCAATAGAGCTCACTGTATGTAACAAGATTCAACAGAGGGAATTTGTAAAAAAATAGTAATTTAGTTATTAACCGAACACTGTGAACAATAAATAGATAACATAATAAATTTAAATGTACTACATTTACAGAGAAATAAATATTCCAATTCATGGAGTATCCACTCCTACTACTCATCTCCAAGCAGCAATAGTGGTTGCAATTTCAATAATGTGACAAAATCAGGGCTATTTTCTGGAGATTTTTTAGTATACCAGTCTTTGCTCAATAGGCAATTCTCAGGACAGACTGTAAAATCCATTTAATGACACAGGGTCATGAAAAGATTGAAGTCCCGAAAGAAAAGCATAAGCACAAGAAAACAAAACACCATGATTCCCGGCACTTCTAGCAAAGACTGATGCATAAATTTGAGAATTAACAAAGCAGACCACAGACACTGTTTGTCTACAGGCCAAATTCTTGTTTTAGTAGTGGCAGCACTACCAAGATCACACCCTGAAAAAACATGGTACATTTCCCAGTCCTTAGAGTGAGCTGGCCAGGTCTGTGTCACTGCTTTGCAATATGATGATCAGTTAATCTCATAACCTCAACATCATCATATGCTGTTCACAAATGTGGGAAAGTACATGTGGCTCTAAGTGCAGCAAATTCATTGACTGCATTAAAGAAGACAGATTTATGGGGTTTTATGTTTGAGTGAGAGGAACAGATTGAGAAATAACAGTTTAAGAGCCTGAAACTAGCCAATGGTCTATGAAACAAGTGTAGAGCAGCATTTAACAGAAGGTAGTTTTTAATTACTATGCCTAAGAGAAAGTATATAAAAATGTCAGCATGCATCACCTAGTCACAAAATCATACGGTTATCTGCTCTTTCCCAGGAGAGATTGCATATGCATATATTACATATATGTTTATGTCCTGGCTTAAAACCTTGGAAATCTACCCAAACTCTAGTAAAGTGTGGATCCAGTTTGGTGGACTTCACAGAGGCCCCGTCTGGTTTAGCTCTGGAATTGGCAAAACCAACTCCGCTGTAGGATCTGGAACAAGCTATTGAGGCTTGGACCCGTCTCGCTGAGAAATGGAGATATTTAAGAAGTACCTCATCATGTTTAATTTCTACTCTTTTCAAGTAATGTGACTTACATTTCTTCCCTGGGAGGATTCATTTTAATAAGATATTGTCTAACTTCTCCAACCTCATGACCAGACACAGTATTTCCAGTGCCAAGGTCTGCAACAAGGAAACAGAGAGCAGTCTAATTTGTTCCTCTTAATTCATGAATATACAAAAGCTTGAAAAAATGTATTTGAGATTTTGTCTTTCAGCATGTCACATCACATATTCCCAGCTGTCACTCACTTCTGCTAAATATATCCTATTAGTTGGAGGGGTGTCTGCATATCAGTCTTGGAATGGCTGAAAAACTCTTAAACTTTTAACTAAAATCCTGGCATAGTACAGTTGAACACATCCAAGCTGCACACATTTTTCTCCTTTTTTCACCATCTATAGGCTCCTTTCATCTCCTTCCTCCTACTCCTTTATATTCCTTTAATCTCATCCTCGCTCTTCCTCTCTTCCATCAAAAAAGGAATGTGTGAACATTTATCTGCGTCTTTGCAAACACAAACTTTTTTCCAAGCATTTCCTACCCTTTCAGGAATAAAAATATCAGAAATGATTACCTTTCATTTCCACTCAATATCCTCTGAGCATAAAATTCTGAACTGAATCAAAGTTGTGATTAAAGTGAACAAAACTTACTATCCTGAATGCTATGCAAGATTGAAATTTGTGAGTGCAACAGTTATCTAACTGAAATGGATGATTGGAGGAAAGTATGAAGTGAAAAGTGCACACGAAACTTTCTTACTTTGGCAAAGCCCCTCCTTGACCTAGCTGTCTGGTATTTGGAAATGTTTTCAATCAGCTCTACTTTTTATCATGAGCACTCACATTAGCTAGCTTCAACTCCGTCCTGAACAGCTATACATCTGTGCACCAAGCACGCTGAAGACTGAATAACTCCAATTAGGAACTTAACACTTCTAAAATGTTCCATATGGAATGATCTCAATTAGAATTTACTGCTATTTCCATCTCGTCTCTGTTAGGCTAAGAAGGCTCATTGATTTCCTTGCACGACCTGTGACTTCACAGAATCACAGAATGGTTAAGGGTGGAAGAGACCTCGAGAGATCTCTTCTACAGATCATCTAGTCCAATCTCCCTGCTCAAGCAGGAAGACCTAGAGCATGTGGCACAGGGTCTCTTCCAGGCAGGTGTAGAAGATCTCCAGAGACTCCACAAGGAGTCTCCACAAGGAGACTCCAGAAGAAGGAGACTTCCACGTTTGTCTTCTTTTTTAGCTTCCTCTATCTCCTTAGCACTTCATATGATATAATTATATCCCCTCTGCCCTGTACGGTTGGGTGTATACTGGATATTTCTGCTTATAGTTCCTTTTTTTCCTCAAAAACTTGACCAACATATCATTCCTTAAAAAAAAGGGTGATCACTGGGCAGTCTGTCCTTCCAGGTCATGGAGTGATGTTGGCTCTTTGCAGGCTGCAGCTTGGTGAGGTGCTGTGTCCTGAGCTAGTGGTCAAGCAGGACAGCATGGAGAGCAACTGGCAGCTTACGCTAACCCATTGCAGGGCTGATTATAGAGGGATATTTTGACAGGTCTGAGACAGGCCCCCTTTCTGACCTGTGAGGAGAGTGGTGATTTCTACCCAGCTGTCCTGCTTCTGCCATCACCACGCGTGTGGTTGCCAGAGGCAGAGGGGTGGCCAATTGACAGCCAGTGGGCGCTCGCTAAGGACACACATCTTCGCCACCAAGGAGTATGCATAACCAGCCAAGCACGACTGACTGTGCATAGATAAGGAAATCTGACTCAATTTAATGAAGTGTAATTTGAGCCCAACTCTTCACTCTAAAATACAATGATAGAAATTGAAAACATTGTAGCTACTGCTTTTGGATGACCACTAGAGGGAAACGTTGTTCTGTTAACAAGACAGTTTTGGAACTACGTTATTGCTTTTCTATTCATTTTTTTAAATTATTTTTAGAGAAAATATATAAATTGTATCCTGTACACTTCATTCATTTGTTCTGTGTCTTTTGAAGAAGACAGCTTGAAGAAGACAGAAGAATTAGACTTAAAAATACATGATTGCTTTTGTTTAACAGAGAGATATATTTAACCTAGTGCTTATGAGAGTAAAGCTAGAATTAAGTTTACTTTTCAAAGATTAAACACCTCTTGTAATCCAACTTTTTTTCTTAACGAAGATTTACCAAAGTAATATATTGGTTATCCTTCTCCTAGCCAAGCACAAAGATTGGAACTAAGGAAATACTTCTCTCTTTTCTGCTTTTACAGGTAAAATTGCTACCATCTCTGGCTGGCTAGAGAAGACCTTTTCTTTTTTCTTTCTTTCTTTTTTTTTTTTTTTTAAGAAGGACTAGAGCCCCTGTCTCTGAGTCTTTAAGTTACTTATTGAATCATGTCACAATAATAAATCATGTCATGATGTTCCAATATATACAGTCATTAAGCACTTTGGAGTGCATGTCTTTGTGATATGATGTGTCTACATTTTAAAATAAACACATGCCTATATTCCCCTGTTGCTTGTGTACTGCACGCACCTCCTGTTTGAGTGCCCAAAGTAGTCTGAGATGGATTGGCTAAACTCTAACAAAAAGTGTGGTCAGCATTGAAGTGTCCAGAGAAAAATAGTAATACTGAATATCTCAGAAACAAGCTTAAGACATTTAAGACTTAATTAACAAAAGAATCCCTTCAAATAAAGCATGAAATACAATAAGATTGCATTGCAATGTCCATATAAATGTTTTTTATTACAGGTAGATGTTAAGACTAAAGAAAAGTATACACTAATATTTGGGGTGTTTTAAGGGAGAAACAGCTTTTAAAAACGATATATTGGTCTTAAAAAAAAAAAGGAAAAAAAGTATTGAAGAATCACTTTTTACATGGCGTATAGAAAAAGTAAATACAACCAAAAAGTGGATAACTTAGGAGAAGCATCTTAGGTTTGTTTTTTTTCTGTTATTCTTCATGTATTTATTTTATTTATTTATTTTTTTTTAATATTTATCATATATGTTTTTTTAAAAAAAATAATTTTAAAGTAAGATCAGTGTTTCCTATTTTCTATTCTATCCACCCCTAAAGGGACTCATACATTTTCTAATCTCACTCAGTCAACAGTTCCATGCCAGCCTGCCACCAACTATTTCTAAAAATACTTACTTAATGCTAAAATAAAGCCTTCCTAGACTATGTTATGCCAAGTTACTGCCAGGTATGGTGAAACATTCTGAAGGCAACTCCTGCAACTTATGAAAGTTTAGTTTTTATTCTTTGCAGTGTTTTGAGACAGTATCATCCAATATGTAACTGAATAAAATTTATTAAATTTAATGTTTAATAATACTAAGTATCCTTCCGTAAGTATCGATCACTCAGTAACTGTAAATACTGAATGATGTAAATTGTCAATTGTTTGTTAATATTTGTTGTGAATTATTTGATAAATTCATTTTACATGAAGAATAGTTTGTATTTATTGCTAGCTCAATATGCAAATAAGACAACTGCATAAGATTTCCATTGCTTCTTACACTGCAAGTATTAGTGCTGTTGTCTTTGAAAAACAATTCAGCTTAGAAGATACAAGATTAGTCAGTCTTCTAGGAGAGAATGAGTGAAAAGTTAAATGCTAGTCCTGGAATTCACCCCATCAATCAAAGCAGCTTTCTGGATGGTGCCTCCTCTCATATCCTGTGCAAGCACCTACATTGCTCCTATTGGGGAGTCAGGGCCAGCAGACAGTCAGACCACACTGGCCCTTTTAAAAAGACAAAATAAATCTCTTCTGCAACGTATTTAAAAAGTGTCAATACCTCAATTTTTATAGGTTTATTATTCACATTGCAGGTAGTTTCTGGAGAAAATCATAGTGAAATAAGCGGCTCCATCACAGTGGGGGGGTTGGTCTTTCATTTCCTGACTTTGGATCTTAAATGCTTTTAGGCACTTGTATACCCTGGAGAGGCTTTTTACACTATTCTGATGGGCAAAGTACAAACTCCAGAATCGACAAACAGATTAAAAAGCAGTACTCCCTGTCTGCGTTATTTAAACAGTAATAACAATTTCAGTTTGTTACAGAATAAAGCCATATTGTTACTGAACATTTTTCCTTGTTGTCCTTCCTTTATTTTTTGTATTCATGTGGCATATGAACATCACCATTAAGGAAAAAAAAAAATGCAGTATTTTAACTACAAATTCAGTAAAGACTTTCTGATGTAAAGCTCAGCTATAGACAGTGAAACTTTTATACCAAAATGTTTAAACACAGTAATTAATACTCACCAATTCAAATGTATAAAATCATGTCACAGCTAGGAACTCTGGATTGCAGGAGGTATTTACTTTCTTCTCGAGAGATAAAGAAGTCAAGGAAGTATGGGTGCACCCATACATGCAAGTGATACCTGATAGACAACTCATGAATTGGAAATGTTAGCTGAAAAAGTAAATCTGCAATTCACAGAGGTAGCATGACACAAAAGGCATTATAGGAATCTTAGGTGTTCAGACATGTTCAAACATTTAGCCAGACTGTTCCTTCCTACACTTAATTCAGATTAACACTTCAAAATATTTGTATTAACACTACCGTTCAAAATGACCTTTTTATGCTATGTTGACCCAACTAGTCACTCAAACCTCTTACAGGTTGGTTTCCATTATACCCATATCTACATAAGCAGAAGTTCTCATATTTTAATTATTGTTGCACACTAAGATAAACTATTGAGAAAATATTGTAAAATAAATCTGGTTGGCATAAATATATATTTTATTATTATTAGTGCTATTTTTGATTTTATTAAATAACATCATTGATATTATGGGTAGCAGTTTTAAACCATGCTACCTGATTTCCTAATGAAAATGTTAAATTAAGTTGGATCCATCCACCAAGAAACCTATGAGATCATCATCATCATCATCTAAATTCCTGGCATAAAGCAGTGGGAAAAAATAAACAAAAAAATCCCACTGCCGTGTAATATTATGAAAAGAATATTCCATCATGTTTTCAGTGCGCTGTTCATATTAAAAAAAAAAAAAGACACATTTTTCACTTTCACTGTAAAATGAGCCACTCCCAGCTCCTTTCCCTGGACATCGCAAAGCAGCCCTCTAGAACATGCACTTTCTTCCATATATGGGTAACATTTTGATTTTCCCTAGACTATATTTGAAGTGTGTTATAAAATGTATAGGGATCAAAATCTCTCCTTCTGAGCGAAAACTTTAAAAGCAAAGTGTTTTAAAACATAAGACGACCGAATGCCAGGCAGATTACTCACCTAAAGTTCCATGCAGATGTACTGCACAGGCAAAATTTAAACTCTGTTTGGGTATGACTGAGAGGTCAGAAGGAAATCTTATGCCTGGAAGGAGAAACACACAGAGTGCACCTACCTTCTGTATATCCATTCATAAGCTCTGTGTCTGGATATGAAGAAATAGGAATATATAAATCAATTACAGAGTCTAGTGGAAAAAAAAAGCCTTAAGTTCACAAACCAAGGAGAAAACTCAACTTCTCATGTTATTTCCATCTTCCCAATGAAAACCACTGTAGTAGGGATAACATATATACTAATGCATATTATAGTTCATATGTAGGAGTAGCTGACAACTTCGGCAATTGCACAAATGAATAGAAAAGTTACCTTCCTTTCATAATGACACAGAATAGTGATAATTCACTTCAAGTTAGAGAACTCATACTCAAGACAAGCCAGTGTCGTGACAGATGTGCTCCTTCCCCAGCTCAGCCTGACTTCTCACATATGTGTACACCAGCCAACAGTCATTTCTGAATTGAAAGAATGACTGTAAGTCAATCATCTTATGCCATAAATATGGGGACAACCTGAGAGCCCATTGAGCTGTCCTTGCATTGCAGCAGGTTGCACGCCAGGGTTTCCTCTGGAGCAGGGACGCCTCACAAGGACACTCCTTCGAGTTAAGAGATCCTTCCCACTACAGATTTGTGGTAAGTGACTATAGCGCGCTTCTCTTTTTTTGAACTTGCAAACTTCACTTTGTAACTGTGCACAAGCCCCTTAGTCATAAACTGTTGACCAGGTTTGAACTAGGATTGGATCCAGCTGCACCTAGGCTCCTCCCAGAAGGAGTTTGGAAAGCAAAGGGGTTCAATCTGAACCTCGTGACCCAATGGGAGGCTGTCCTTGGTAATTCTGTGTGTATCTCGAACCCCCATGCAGTAAATAAATGACCTTGCCATAGAATCTTGTGAAACCATCGTCCATATCAATAAAAACGATTCCTGTTTCTTTCCCGTGAGTGAAGTGCGTTGTGTCACTCACGCCCACCATCACTCCCACTCATTCCGTGAGTGGCAGATGTTCTGAAGTGTGAGTGGCAGATGAATCTGGCTATGGGGCATTCATGATTTCGGGGAAAAAATCATGCCTGATCCAAAATGAATTGTAATAGTCTCTGATTGCTATTCATTTGTCAAACCCTTTTTAGACATCTCCTATGCAAGTGTAAAGTATAGTAGTCTCCAGAAGACCTGTCTTAAATGTACTCAACTGCTACTTTTAATGAGACTAGAAGATCTCCTGAGATCCCTTATAACTTCAACCATTCTGTGACTCTGAAATAAAACACATGCCCATCAAGGGACTGAGGTTGGCATAATGTGATCCCAGTGCTTCACAGGAGGTATAATCATGCCCCTGCAGCCTGTACAAGCTGCCAGGATGAAGCAGGTCATCTAAGACCTCTGAAAGAAAATGAAATTATGATCAGCAAATTTCATAGTGCTTTGACAGAAGACTGTTGCCAATTCATCCAAAAGTGCTGAAAGTGATATCAACTTTCTTCTCTTAAAAACTTTCTTCTGGATGGAAAGAATGAATTTCCTTCTATAGTTAGTCCCTACTCGATAGCAAGGATTTTTTTTTTTTATGGAGCTAAGAACATGATCTTAACTATTTGTCCAAGCTATTGTGGACATACAGCACTATGGATCCTCCTTGCTTTTCTCAAGGCCATAGCAAAAGTTTATAGAGGCCTCCAAGCCGTCCTCAAAGCAAACTTCTGACCTATATTGATGAACTACTTTGAACTTTCTTTTGCCTTTATTTTATGTGTCTGGCACTTGCTGAATATTAAATAAGCTTCTCCATAAGCCAAAGATATGAATAAGGAAGCTGTAATTGCAAAAAAATGAGAATAAAATTGAATGAGAATAAAATTGAAGCATCTGTAGTCCTAATTTCAACAACTAGTCTTTAACAAGTCATATGTTAGTTGAAAATGCTATATACTTCAATGAAGTTTTCTAGGTGAAAGAAATAAGACAAGAGGTCTACTAACTTTCCTTTAGAACTGTTAGAATACAGGCCTATCCTGATGGATTTTTTCCTGTCTCTGTACTGCTCTGCTGCACAGAGTGTCATTTGGGGTGAATGGGAGATTCATTCCCTTGTCCCAGGTTTTTGAACGGCTGCGTGGCTAGCACAATAGCTGTCTGACGATTTAAATTCCCCAGCAGATGGCAGCTGCAGATGCTCGGCTCGATTCTGCATGCAGAAGCAGTGAGTTCGGCGCATCCCGGATAGGGTGAGCTTACCGCGTATGTGCAGGTAAGCACATCTAGGTGCATCTTCCTCCATCTGTGGTACATCAGGAACACATTTGACATATCTTATATGAGCTTGGCCTCTCTTCAGTACACGGACAGTAGGTCCAATATATGCAGAGGTTTTGGACTCACTGCATGCTCACTCACAGCAAATGCATACATGTTCCCGTCCAAAACTGACATACGGGAATCCACATTGAGGGAAGATTCCTAAGAAGATTGTCTTAAAATGACATAAATGTATATATATAAATATAAATATATAAATTTATATATATATAACCTTGTAACCCAAAATGTTGCATAATAAATGCTGACAAGAATGCCATTGAAGTAACAAAAGATGTCTCCCACTAACATGAACATGGCATTTTGTCAAGCAACACAGCTGTTTGGAAAGACTGGTTACAAAGTGCAAAAAAATAGAAGCCTCTAAACTTCAGGAAATGCTTTCTTTTTGTGAAAGCATGTGTTTTATGGAGGACTATCAGGTTGTCAGCAAAAGAAATTCAACTTTAAAACACAGCTTGGCAAACTGAAGAGGAAGTTTCCTCTGAATCATTGCCTTCATGTATGAGTTCCACTACTCTACCACATAAGTACCAAGCCTTAAATAATTTGTGATGAGACAGTTATAGTGAACCTTGTGTACTTTTTACAGCATAACTCAAAATACCTCTTCACGTTCACATGGATCAAGTGCTGCCAAAGAGGGCACAGTGCTGACATTTCCACTCTTGCACAGCTTTGTTACATCAGTAATATCAGATTCCTTAGTAGCCTTTAGCTTTGTCAGTATTCATGAACCAGAATGTCGTGGTAACACTTTGAACTTCTCCAGTGATATTGCACTTGAATATTTATACAACAATAATAGTATTCCATTAAGTGTCTTATTGGGTCTAATCTTCTCTACAGCATGACCGTTAGTAGAAGTATAGTGAGAGAAGTTTTAAAAATAAAAAGTTTTGTGTGGGTCAGTCCTTCCCACCAGCTGTTTTCCTACCTTCCTGCAATCCATCGTTCAGAATCTTACTGGGTATGAGCTTCTAGTTGGTTCAATGTGTGTAACAGTTGTTAACGAGCCTATTTTCCATTCATTCTCTAATCCTTATCTTGGTCAGTTTAACATATGGTGGCGTTAAGTCTGAGAGTTAATTATATTAATGTGAGAAAATACACTTTTATTTGTTTTAAGAACTTGTCTTTGTGAATGGTTCCTCACTTAAAATTTTCTCAACACTTAAAGCTCTACTGACATCCTATATATCTCTCCACTAAAGTATCTTTCCCAATCTCTTATCTCTTATTATCTAAGCCATTTCATATCTCTGTAGTCTTTTTCTGTACCTATCCTATTTTAAATGGCTCTACATAAACATCACAGGATAATTATTTTCATTGTCACTTTCTAAGAGGAGAAATCTTAAGATATGTGCAAAAGTTACACAAAAAATTCTAAATTTGTTTCTAAAACTTTGATTTACAAGCAAAAGATGTGTACTATCAGTGCATAAAACTATTTGTCCATTCAACGAAGTTTTAAACAGGTTGCATCTTCTGTGCATCACGGTGTGGGGAGGAAGCAATATACTTGATCATTTAGGAAGTTCCAAAATTATCAGATGTCTGAGGACAGGACCTTTTAAAATGACAATATTTATCTGAACTATTTGCACGATTCCTGGATTTCCTCAAGACTCTAATTAGAATTCAGAAGAAAAGGATCAATATCACTTTGAAATCTGGGTTTCAACCTAAGCATATAAGTAATTCACAGCTCCCTCAGTAAGTTTGTTTATATAAAAACTGCAAAAATAAGTGTTTCTTATAAGAGTGATTCCTAAAAATGACACATAAATAATATACCTGTTGCTAGACATAGTCATATCTGCACATTTACAAAATTCTTTCCTCCTGTTCACGCTGCTGTTCTAAGAAGGACATCAGGATTCTAGGTAGAGTCTACCATTTGACATGTGCATCAACAAAACCATTAAGCTCTGATATATGCACTTTTTAGTGGTATCTGAGCCAAAACAAACCCATCATGATTTTCACATGTCTGCATGAGTTTCCAAGACCAGCAATTAAAAAAAGGCATCTTTAAACACTTTTGCTAAGTAGATTTCAAGAGAAAACAAATGTAGACACTATAGTCTCATTTTTGCAAAGTATACATTACAACTTAATTTTAAACATAGAGTTACAGATTTATAGCAGGATTTTGAAAAGTGTTCAAGCATTTTAGGTGCAAAAATGCCAGTGATTTTCAATGAATCTATAATCCAGAATCACTCAGACGCTTTTGAATAACTCACACTTAGGCCGTCAAACTTGTATTGTAAAAAACTTCAGGTCCTTTTCAGTTACAGGAAATTCTTCAACTGCTCTACTAAAAATAGACTTGAATTTGTACTGGAGGAGCCTTGCTCTTATAGACTCTCAAAAACATATTGAAGTTTAGCATATATTCACAAGAATGTTCACAGAGTCAAGAGATCTACTATTAATGTGTTCCATTAGTCACATATTAGTGCTGACTGTTAATGAACATTATACTATTCTCTCTCTCTGCATGTGTATATATGTATATATATGCTTGTGTTATATATATTTTATATTCATTCCATGAAATCTGCAATGTTTCCATTGTATCAGCATATTTTTCTCAGGGATTTATGGTCATTGGGAATATAAGCATAGCCCTAACATTGTACATCTGTCCCTCTTAAACAGTACAGGCAGAATGCCAAAAACTGCTTCGGGCGGAAAGAGTCATCCTTCTCAAAATGCTTCTGGAGAGCCATTGTAACCACAAACACCCCAAAAGAAAACAGTCCTCAAAGCTCGAGGGAATCAAACAACTGCTGACACACTTCAGACTGTCTGAGGACCTTCATCAAAATGTGGGCCAGCAATTTACTAAGTTGCCCTACTGAGAACAGATGTATTGAAATAAATGGTGAATTTACTTTAGACTTTAAATGGGCTTAAAGCAACCATTCTTCCTAATTATCAAAAAAATGTCACTATGGTTTCTGACATTTATACAGATTGCTAGGATGCTATATTAATTAAGAACAAGAAATCCCATGATACACATAAATGATTTTAAAATGTTAAGATGTGGACTATGTAGAGAACACAAGGACTCCCATAACATGTCATTAGTTACCTTGTATGGGTCCTCAACAGAAAAGTCACACCAAAAATTACCACATACTGCTTTTGAACTAACCGAGCTTGAGATGCCTCAGAAATGCAAAGCTACCGTGTTGCCTTGTTTCAAAACTATCTCTGGGTTTTCATGAAACGACCTTTAAACTCCTTTGCCATCACTGTGAAAGTGCTCAAATTACTTTTTACAACATGCTCAATAATATTATGAGTCCTGGTGATCACTTCCTACTTTGTGTCCCCACAGTATTTTGTAAAAGTCACCCATGATAAGACGAGAGGATTGCAGTAAAAGGAGGAACAGGCAATATGCTGTGTGCCTCAGAGGTGGAATGGTAAGGACCTTACATTGTAGTTCAAGTTCAGCGAATGCAAAGTACTTCGGGAGAGCAGATTATGAGCACCCTGTGAAGTGGTACCGCTGTTGGCAAAGATGCCAGTTAACTTAACAAAGTACTCTTGTATCACTGCATTAGCATTATCTCTTGAAAACAGCCATACCCTGTCAGCAGTAAGATCTGCTGTATGTTTCAAATCATAGCATTTTACTATCGTGTCAGTTAGCTGTAGACCAGATTATCAGCTCAGACAAACAAAACAGTGATTTACCGAGCCGCGCTGCTTAATTGCACTGCATGTTTCTAATATTCTGAATCTTTCCTCCGCAAACTGCTCTGAGCAATTTTCTCTCAAATCATGTAGTCAACACATCATTAGAATGGGATTTATCTGCACAAATGAAATGATCTTGTAACAACTGAAGATATTGAGGATCAAGAAAAGAAGAAAATAAAATAACTAGGCAGATACGTATGTTCTTACCTATAGAGTTTTCCAAGAAGAAAGTAGAAAAATCCTAGAAGTCTAAATCCTTATGTTCATCAGAGAATCTGAACTATCTCTAAACTTCCCTGTACAGTACCTCTGAACCTTGAACAGGCATGATCCACATACTCATAGCTCATATTTTCTATTTAAGGTTGCAGTTCTGCAAGTTACTTAAGTTTGCAATTCAAGCATGTCAGTGGCTCTATGCAAGTCAATGGGCTGCACAGCACCCTGAATTAGATGCATCTTGCTGAGCCAGGCTGCTGACTAGTCTGAAGACAAAAACAATAATCAGCATTGCAGTGGCATTTCAGTGAAATAATCAGCTAGGACATCATCAAGGGCCTTGACTCTATAGGAACATAACTTGAAATTTGCAGACAAGAAATCAGTCCCAAATCGCTGGACCATCAGTGAATCATACTTTAACAGGAACATTCACTTTCAGTATTATTGTCATTCTTTTCTGTGAATTTAAATTATTCTTTAATTTGTTTTCCTAAAGACATGAAAGCATATGGGACACTGCTGTCATGGTTTTCTTCCGAACAGCATTTGAATCTGCTAACCACATAAATACTTGAGAAGGGTTTACTCCTCCAAGTTTGGAAGCCCCTGAAAGTTTTATCTTCGGGGTAGGAGAGAGATATCCCACACAGTGCAATGTTATCCTCAGCATTGGCTAGACAGCAGTGAATCCGCACAGGAGCTCAACCTTGAGAAATAGCTCTACAGGAAATCAGGCTTCATTGCTCCTGCCACTCACAGAACTATTTATACTTTAGCTCTTTCGCTCACACATTGCAATAAACAGTTTTGCCATGACACCTTCTTATACATTGCTGTACCTGACCCTGCTCCAACACATGCACATATACACACACAAAGTGTGTATGTAGAGTCCAGATCCCCTTTTCAATAAATAAACAGATGTATGGATATGATGGATACAGTGAGAAAAAAAAAGGAATCAGCAATTCAGGACACAAGTTGAAAAGCTGCATCTTTGGTTGGATGTTTCCATATATACGTTGAAGTGAACCATGGCAAAAACTGATTTCTTGGGAGTTTCTACCCACACAAATTGCAGCGAATTTAAATTCAACAGCCTGACAGAACTTACTGCACTTGTGCTTATTTGTGCCTAAGAAGTCTGCAGAGGCAGTATAAAGCCTTGTCAGCTTCACAGAATGTTTCAAGTTGTAACCCTCTTAAAAAGCACATTCCTACCTGCCCCTTAGCTCCGTGGAGAGTATCCCTGGAGGCCTCTTCTATTGTTGTGGTGTTAGTGTCATCACTCCATTAGCAGCCCGACGGGGACTGTGTCTAATTCAGAAAGTGCACCTGTACAAGCATAAAAAGAATGATAATTCCTGGCTGTGCTTTGGTGTGAAGTGTTTTCTTTTCTTCCCTTTTTTTTTTTTTTTTTAAACAAAACAAACTATTCATGCCACGATGAAAAATAACTTCTGTTGTAGCTGTCAAAGGATATGCAGGTCTTTTCTGGTCAGTGAATGAGCAGAAGCTGGTCTTTTTTAAGTCACTAAAGAAATGAAACAGTCCATGCAAGTAAATACATTTAACAGAGGACATTTAACATTTACATTTGACATTTAACTTTGCTATCCTTATGTCAGCTGAGTAGCACTTTGCATAAGTGCTTCTTGGGATACTCATACAAGACCCACTGTGAACACTGTGAAATAATTTGTATCTGCACAAATGAATAAAACAGTTTATGCACCCTTTCCATCTCTGCACCTTAACTTAGCTTAGCTTCCTGGCCAACATGACTTAGCTGACACAGAGATGTCCCACTACTAACAACTTCTATCTTCTTGGGGGGAAAACTCATGCTGATTATGACTGTCAGATTTACAGTTTGGTCCTCTCTGTGGCACAGGACAGTGCAGCTATGTGTGGTCCTTACTGAGGCTGAGCAGGAAGGTGATGCTACTGAGAGTAGAGCGAGAGAAGGAATGGGTGGAGGAAAGTGTCTTTGGTCCTTGTTTTAAGCTCCTTTTGGCAGTACTCGTATCTCAAAACTTATTTTCTGGGGTTTTCTCCATGCTCCATGCACCTGCACTGGATATACACAGTAATTTCTTGAAACTCTTCAGCTTTTCCTAGTTTTTTTCTGATAAATTCACAAAATATCAGTCAACAAAATACCTTCAACTGGATACAAGTTGCACAAGACTTTCTCCTGATGTTTTGAATGTGAATTACAATCTCAGTAAGGTTAGGCTTCTCTCATTCATGAAAGAAAGTATAGTTTTCACAAGCTCTCTTCAGTTATGCACTTCTCCATAGTATCAAACAGATTTTACTCACCAGATAACACTTATAGCCTGTCAACACTGAACAGATACTAAATTCTGAGAGTTTCCTTTAGTTACCAATTCTTTAGTTACTAATTCCTTTAGTTCCTTTAGTTATCGGTTCCTTTAATCATCCTTTTAGTTAGCAATTCGCAAAAACCCTTCTCTTGTAATTGGGATAGATTTTTCACACTGTTTTGGATAAAGTGATATACAGTATGCCTATTTCCATACAGTAGGAAAACAAAATAAAATGTCAGAATTGTAACCAAAGACTGAAGATCTTACAGCAGCTCCTCAAATGGGGCAAATATTTGCCTCGATTATTGTATTTACAATTCCAAAAATATTTCTTCTGTTGAAGGTCTGTGTACAAGACACTACTCCAAACCATTTTTGAGGGAGTTTTGACATAAATGAAACTTTATGCTGGCATGGCAAGTGAAGTACTTGATTAATAAAGAGTTTCACTGTTTTCAAACACATATTCCATGCAGGCTCATTTGAAGAAAACCGCAAGTGGAGAATGCTTTACTGCTTCCAGTCACAAGGGGGTTGTGTATTTCAATCCTGCTTACACAGTTAGCTTACTTTGGAGCACTGGTAGGAAAGAAACATGACCAGCAGAAATAATGCTACATTCAGTGACCCTGCCCTTAGAATCAATTGGCCTGATGGGAGAACTTTTTTTTTTTCTCTCTCTCTCTTTTGCTACTGTTTTCTTAGTTTTTAACCTTTTAATACTTAATATTTCTGAAACACCATCTTTAGAGAAATGTCTATTGTCCAAGGACTTTATGTATTGACTGATATGGCATTCTGATGCTGAGAATGGGGAAAGAAAGACATTGATGGCTGACACATAAAATGATATGTCCTTTTTTAGACATGTTTTGCAGCAAGTTAATATTTTATGTTTTAATTCTGAGTTCTAAGTATATAATACTCAGATTTTCATATGTGGCAAAGAAGCTGAGTTCCTATCACAGTGATGAGCGACAGAAGGGGACAATTAGATCTAATGAGGTCCACAGAGGATTCCCAAAGAATGTCTTAACTATCTAGAAAAAAAAAATATAGCAAGGTCTAATAGGCTGTGGAATAGCCACCCACTAGGCTTGGCTTTTTGGTTATAGCCCTACCTCTGGTGTATTTTAAAACTGGGTTAAACAAAGCACTAGAAAATGTTCTGTGGTTAGAATGAAATGCAAAGTAAAGATCATTACTTATTTTCTTTCCAACCCATAAGCCCTTATAGGTAGGCAAGGAAGGAATAAAACTGCTTCAGTGCTGCTTAAGACACTGCTCACTGGCTGACTGCCTGGCATGTAAAAGGGATGAATTAGTCAGTGATGATCACTGATCCTTTGTGAGGCTGCCATTGCTGTATTTAAGACAACAATTTGGATCCAGTATTTTAATAAACATCTTCTAAATTTGTACACACACAGTGGCACTCATAAGCATTTGTCCAAACACAGGCATACGAGCACAGTTTGTTATGGCAAGGTAAGCACCTAGCTGTCTGCTCAGGCATGTAGAAAACCAGTCTGCCCTTGAAGATGCCAGTGCTGCTGCTTTGGACTCCCAGGCACACGCTGAGAATCTGGGTGCCTGTGCCCTTACTCAATGGCACAGAAACAGTACAGATGGACGGGATCATGGTGATCATGTCTTATCCTCTCATGTGGGTACTTCACACCTTCTTTCAGCAAATGCTAAATCTCTAAGTCAAAATTCAAAAGTGCAGAGCCACCTCTTTTAGACTAAACAAGCAATTAGTATGCCCAAATTGCAGGAGGCAAACTGAAGCAAACTGGCCTATACGGAATGTCTAATTTTCTCTGCTTCCTTCCTTTCCTGATGTCCTTAAGCATTTTCTGCCTCCCACAGTGATAACCTTTTCATCTAGAAACGAATTATTGGCATGGATTTTTTTCTCAGATATGCATCCTTTGCCTTGAGGTGTTCTGCAGAACCAAAGGATTCTAGAGAGAGGTCCAAAAAGAGAACACTCATTACTCATAAATTTTACCTCTGAAATCGTGTGTGGTATTTTCCATTCTTTGTGGGATTGTTGCCTTCTAAGATAAAAATGACTGACTGAATATATGTTGAATTTTTGCTAATTTAGTTTAGAGAAAATAACTTGCTTTAAATTTATCTGACTAGCTCTTGAGAAGAGCTAAAGGACTTTTTAAAGTCCATATACTCACTATACCGGGTCATTATTTTAGTCACAAAATAATCTTTCTTTCTTATTTATCTTCCTTTTACCACTACTGGGTTCACCCTGCTATAAGTGTGATAGTTGAGCTCAGGGCTTGTGAGCATCAAAAGCATAATTTATTACCAAATTTTAAGAAACTGTTAAATTGTGATTCTAGGTTGCAACAGTGTGGCAAAGGACATAATTTAGCATGCAAAATTAGGCTTTATTCCTTTTGATGACCCATAAAATCAGTTGTGCTACAGGACTAGCTCAGGGATACTGGGCTGTATTCAGGAACATGACCAGTTCATCGAGGCCAGTGAGTATCTCCTTGCACTCAGAGCTCATTAGTTGCGTTTGGATGCTGCAACCACTTTGGAGCTCCCCAGTTAGGGAAGGAAGGGGTAAATATTCTGGAATACACCCAAGAGAAGACAGTCACAATGACAGCACTTGCCCTGTGAGAACAGTCTTGTGGGACCTGGGCTATTTCAGCCTGGAACAGAGATGTCTCTGAAAGGACTCACTGGCGCTCCCCCTGCCAAACCTACAAGGAGGTTGTGGAGAAGAGGGAGCTAGGTCCTTTACGGTGAACAGCTGGGAAGTTCTGCCTGCATATAAGGAAAAATCCTCATGAAGATGAAGGAGCAGCAAAGCAGGCTGCTCCAAGAGGCTGTGCAATCTTCATCCTCAGAAGTTTTCAGATTCCATCTGAGCAACCTGCTCTGATCTCACAGCTGACCCTGCTTTAAGCAAGAGGTTGGACTGGAAATTTCAAAAGTAGAGTCCTTGAGAGGTCTCTTCCAAGCTGAATTATCCTGTAATTCTGTGACTGTGACTCAGCCCCACCAGTTTAACTCCCTGATTCCAGGCTGAGTTCCCGGAGTTATCTGCCAAGGTAAATAGCACACTCTAGATAGAGAAAGCAATAAACATAGACCTTCATAATACTCTTTTTATTGAGATGCTGTCATTTTCAGACTACTGTCATTCTTGAAATGTGGACTTTGGAAGATTTGAAGAGTTCTGAAATAATATGTATGAAGTCATATGTATTCATATTTAAGGGATGTTTGTTTCTTGGAAATTTTCCTATGAAAATAGTTTTCCATTCCAGTGTTTTACATCATTGAAATTCCCCCCTTCTAAGAAACAATATTCCTGAGTGAACAGGAAAATGCCTATCTTCTGTATTTTTGATGTCACAGAAATACTTCTCAACCATACTAACCTCTGAGCATTGGAAAGATCAGTCAAAATAAATGTTCTCGAAAAGATAGGATCCTTTGGGTCACCATCTGTGTGAATTGCATGCTGTTAAGACAGATCGTTATGTGCCCACTTGGTTTCACATGAGCACATTAGAACCAGATGTGAGTTGCTGAGTCAGCTTTGATACAGTAGCAGAGTTATACTTTCCAGGAAACAAATGATCACCATCTATAACTATTATATTTTCTAAAACATAAGATAAATAGTTGAAACCAGAAAAGGAAAACAGTGGACTTATGTAGCTTCTACTAGACACAAGAGATTAGTCTCATGTCTGATTA
Source organism: Crypturellus undulatus (assembly GCA_013389825.1). Lineage (NCBI taxonomy): Eukaryota > Metazoa > Chordata > Aves > Tinamiformes > Tinamidae > Crypturellus > Crypturellus undulatus. Next base: position 261,198 of record VWPW01017276.1, on the reverse strand, counting down.
AAAAGCCCAGCTCTCAGCTTAAGGAAGTATTGGCTCTTACAAAAACTAGAATGCCAGCAGAGGCCACATAGCAAATATGAGCTATATCTTCTGAAATCATGTAAAACAGGCCTGGCAGAGACTTGCAGAGACCTGGCAGAGTGTACCAAAATGCCTCTGCCATTTTATGCAGATGCCTGTCTGCTTCTTCAGAAAAACCTCTATTAGAAATGGACATCACATCATCTCTTCAGGCAGTCTTTTCTGGTATGTCACTGTCCTTACTATTGCAAAGTTTCTCCTGATATTTCTCCTAAGCTTTCTGTTCTATAAATCCACTGTATTGTCTTTTGCCCCATCCACACCAATGTTAATCACTTCCCCTTTATAATTTCCATGTATTTATTCAAATACTATTAGAGTATATTCATTCATTCATTCATTCGTATTAGAGTATATATTAGAATATTCAAATACTACTAGAGTAGAGTACCTGGACAAAAGAAGATTCCTCAGAGTAACTACTACCACACAGAAATGTGTGAAATTAGAGAGAAACTGAGAGACAAATCAGAGAGGAAGAGTATTTTTTAAATGCAGCATTTTAATTGAGTACAACAACTTGTTTCTAAGGCAGCATTCAACGCTGCCTCAGCCTCTGAGAAGGCAATGCTTTGCTGCCTGACCTTGTGGAGACATTAGAGGCACACATTCCTCAGGTACAAAAACAGTCACTGCTTGTGAAAATACATTTTCCAATGGAAATTATTCGGTTTCTGCAGCCCGAGAAGAGACACCAAATGCCATTTTCTTGAACCTGGATGACATTAAGAAGAAGGGTAAGTAGGACTGTGTAAAATAACTCATTAAATTCTCAACCTATGGAAAAATATTTAACCTCCAGGCATGAAGTGGTAGACCAGTTGCTAGAATGATCACAAGACTTATCTCACCTTGGAAAAAGCTTTATTTTTATAAGACCTAATATCTCCTCCGAACAAGCTATATTTTCTCATTTCTCTTTCTGATTCTTGAGTTTTAATCATTGTCTGTAGAAAGATGATGACTGGAATCAGAGTTTCTGGATGACTGCAGCTGCGCAGCTGGAAAACAAACAGATGTTCTCGATCAAACAGAACATTCTTCTCAAACAACTTGAAAACTACTACTACTGCTTAAACTATGCCACATCATAGAATAAAAATCCCTTAAGTCACATATATCTCAAGTATTCAGTAAATATTAAGCTGAAAAATAAAAACAAGGGAAGGTCTACCATATGCAGATTGTTTGGAATTTACTAGTACAGAAAACTACTTTACAAAGCAGAAAAGTAATTTACAAAGCAGGCACAAAAGAAAAATGTTACACTGAGAAAAGAGATTTAGACAGAGAGATACTGAGTTTTTTAGTAAAGGCACCCAGACAACCAATAATACCATTTAGACTTCTGCATACAATGTATGTAAAGAAAGAAGTGGCTCAGTGTCCATCAAGCTGAGAGAAGTTACTCCATATGTTTATTAAATGCAGCTCCAGGGCAAGAAAAGTGAGAAAAAAATGCTACTAATCAACTAATCCTAATCATATCAGAACATATTCTTAAGATGGGCACTGAGCAGCTTTCTGCTTTCATGATGTAGTGGATTCTGCACAAATCCTTCACAAACACAAGACTGGAGCTCCCTACTAACAGGAATGTCAGACTCTGAAAAGTAAGGGCAGCTGATGGGGGTTTCTTCATGGCAATGATACCTGAAATTTGGATGCTAACATTTAAAGAAATAATTAGTGTCCAATATATTATTGCCTACAACCTTTCTTTGCTTCTTAATTTATAAATTTTGTATTCATATGGTAGTTTTGCACGTCTTATTTGACCTATAGATTGTTATTTTTATTGTTTTACATGAGATATTTACTTTTTGTGTTTTGTGACTAGTGTTTTGAATCACAAGAGTTCTTTTCCTCAATTGGACATGGTTAACCTTTAAACTTGTCCAACATAAATGCAATTGCTGCCAAAATTAAATCTTTTCTATAGTTCTGCATAATTTTAAATGGTGCTTATGCCTTCCTCTCATTGCACTGAGAATTTCACCTAACCTGACTTTTGCAGTTGCCTGAAATCTGAATAATGAATGCAAAAAATCTGAATCAAAATCAGATTTCTGATTCAACAAGTTAATTATGAACAGATTTTTACATGTTCCCACTTGTTCAAATCTTGCTTTGATATTGGGCTTTAAAATGAGTAAGACTCCTAGAAGAGCATGTAATATATAAAGTGAAACAGCAACAAAAAAAAAAAGCCTGCAACTGGGAAAAAGCCTGTTGAAAACTCCAGTAACATCATATGCCCAGGAAATAATTTTGATCATTATTTAAAAGACAACACTGTAACTTAATCCAACAGAAAAAAAAAAAAAAGAAAAGGGTGGCGGGGGAGAAAAAACATTTTTCATTTGTTAGCACACCAAGATTAGTCCCAGAGCTGGCTGTCAGATTATCCAGAGTGAGAGTCAAGCACTGCAGCCTAATGTAACTTGAACTAATCTTATACAGTACTGTGGAATAACCATAAATTACTAAGAGCCTGTGAATGGTCACCTCATGAACTGCAAAGAGGTTTTTTAAATTTTGTTTTGGTTGTGTCTGAACTTCATTCCTTTCACATCCTGTTTTTATAATCTAAGAAAAAAGAGGAAAAGAAAAAAAAGACTTGTACCTTGTGTACTTCACACAGCTCAATTTTCCATCATATCAGGCTTGCAAAATACTCTAGTATCATCCATCAGCGGCTGCCAGATATAGCAACGCTCTGTAGTTGTTTGGAAAAGACCTAGTAGGTGAATACTTTATACTTAGAGTAAAATGTCTCAAAATTATTTTTATCTCACAAATAAATAAATTTCCAGTGTATTGTAATATGTGTGAGATGAAACACATGTTGTTTGCTTTAGAGGCTTTCAGGATGCAACTGCTAAAGGCCTTAACAACCTGGTCTGATCTCACAGCCGACCCTGCTTTGAGCAGGAGGTTGCACAAGTCAACTCTCAAGGTTATACCAGCCTTTCTCTGACTAATGACACAGCCTCTGTCTCCTTCAGAAGGATCTGGTGGCACAGGGAATGAAGCGATCATCTTAACTACTCCTCTCATGTTCCTGAGACTCTTTCAACACTCATGCGTCTTCCCAGGGTCTGGTTGACATATGACTTTCAACTGGACCACTGACTTCTGCCAGTTATATGATCTTTTCCATTGTCTTCAAACAGCACTTGAGCATTTGTGTTCCTGCTAATGATGGGCATCTCTCAATTTGTGCAGCTACAATCCCATAACATAAATGTGAGCACCTCACATGCCCTTGACTATCTCTTTTTCAGATCATTTGCTATTTTTTATTGAATGTTAGTAATGGCAGTTTTAGTTTAATCTCCTCCCATACACTGTTTGTGATTTACAGACAGGTTCTTCATGTCTAATCCAACTCTCTTTTGTCTTGCTAAAACTGTCCAAGCTCCCAAAGCTTTTGTAGTTTTTGTGTTCCTTTGATCAGACCCTAGCTCTTCCTAACTGTGAGCCTTCAGCAGGTAGACAGTTATCCTACTTTTGGCTCAGCTTCTCACCTTTTTGGCTCAGGGTATTAGCTTCTTTAGCTAATACCCAAGTTAAATTTCCAAATCACTCTTCCCATTTCATTGGCTGCTGCTAATTTTTAGTTAAAGATATATTTCTGTCCTAAAAGATGTGCTGATGTTGCACTTCTGTGTTTGAATAACTCACTTTCCTTAAACTGTGCCTCTTTAGGGACACTGCTGCTAATGGATATCCATAGAGAAGATAATGAAAAATCATGCCACTTTTAAAGTAAAGCTCCTTTTTTTTCTCTCCAAAGACAAATTCTTTATTTATGTTTACCTTCTTCATTACTTACACTGAACTCATATGAATTTGTTTACCATTTTTACAGCTTTTCCTGTTTATTCCCCATGTTCTTAACATTTAAGAAAAAGCTTCCTAGGGATTTGGTTTGCCTTCTATTCAACTTAGATTTGAAGTTCTGTAGATTTCACATTGTGCCTTGATACCACATGGAAACAAGTTGGAACAAAACACACAAACTCCATTTCAAAAAAAATATACAGATTGCTTATTCTTTGAACAAAATCTTGCATACACTTTTTCTCCTCATTTAAAAGGTGTGGATTCAGTTTTCCTTCCTGAGGAAACTGGCACTGCATCTTCTTACAATTTTGACCAGACATGAACAACTATCTAAAGTCCATGTGGTATAACATAATGTTTGGTATTGACGTAGATATGTCATTGAACCATGTTCCAAAAAATAATAAAAACAAAAGTGAAATTTCAGTGCAATAGTGGGTCATAAATCATAAAATATACATTTAGTTTTATCTCAGTTTTGAGGAGAACCACTAAAAGCTTTTGAAACAAGTGAAAAAAGTGAAATCAGTGCTACAACTCTTTCTATTTGCACTTAAATATAAAGCTATAATAGCAGTAATTGTAAGGGAGAGGGTTAAGCCATTGCAAAATACACATTTTGGGATTAAACTGCCCATTAAAATCCCCATATTAATTATAGAAATATAACTCAACATAAATCCTTTGGTAAAGTGCATTCAATGCTCCAGAGGTGTATTATGTACTATAGACATTATTACAGCAAGCTTTATAAACACTGTAATGTAATGAAGTTTGAACTCTTCCTAAAGCATGAATTTATCTGGATGATTTACAGGTAAGTGGGGATATCTGTGTGGTTATGCCACCAAAATAGACACTCAAAGAGTAAGAAATATGGTATCACTTCTTGCCATTTGCTAATTTTGCAACTTCCTTTTTAAACTGTTGTACTGAAACCTCATAGTAGCATGTGCTTTCTTTTTTTTTCACTACAGTTCAGCTTTTTCTTCTGGTTGTGAGATCTTGGCTGAGTAGAGGAAAGGTGGCCACTTGTTCATGAAAATGAGTGGGTTTCCCTGATCACTAAAATGTCTATTTTGCTCAGGAACATGGGAGTTTATATTTCCTAGGTAATGGGCACCAAAATCCCTGAAAACTGGGATAAAATTATATGCAACTTTTATGGTGCAGGCCTATGGAGCCATTTATAAAAATAAGCTGGGTTTTATATGATTGGTAACAAAAATACATAAAAATGTTGTTTGCCCCATATATTGGGAAATATCCTGTCTTGGCACTCTGCAGCTGGTGAGTCATAATTTTACAGTTTTTACTAAAATAAAAATGAAATTAAAATGTCCACATTTTCAAAGAAGTACAGAAACATAATATTTATAGAAGATCATAAACAAGTACTCTGTTAATAGCCGTTGAACTTTGTTTAAAGAATAACAGACTAACATTTCCAAAGTACTCTTTGCTGAGATTGAACAGGATTTTATTCAAACTGTTGCGGTAACTAATGAAAAACAAATGAGATTTCCAAACAGTTTTGACTGTTACGGGTGTGATGGCTATATCATTGCTTTTTGCACTTGCAGCTGCTGCTTACACTGAAACTACCCATTTAAAACATACTGTCATTTTATACTTGAACTCTTGATCTGTAATACAGAAGGGCCAGGAATATTTAACCCAGATTGGAACCATGCAAACACATCTGATGCAACTCCAGTTCTGCCCTGGTGCATCAAGGCTCTTCAGCTTTCAAACTTAGTTAAACTTCTGAGAGACATCGCAGACCACTGCCCACCATGTAGCTGTTTCTTGTGAAAAAATAATGGGTGAATTCAAGCTCCTCTTGAGAGAATGATGTTCACAGTAATTACAATATGAGTGTTTCTTGTGCCAGTCCCACTCTAATGGTTGATTTTCTCTATCAGTAGCTTGAGCAGTGGAGGGACGGGGTAGAGAGTACAAAGAGAAGAATTTTGGCAAACATATGAAGCCACAGTGCATTGTGGGAGTTGTAGTTCAGCTGGAGAGCCCTAAAGCATCCGATGGAAAGGGCAGAAGCAACCAAACTAAAATTCTTGTAGGATGTGTTGTAACTCAACATCTCAACAGAAATTGAAATGGAATGGAAACTTTCTTGGAGCAGAGCAACGTTTTTCTTTTTTTCAATTGGCTGCTGAAAAGTCAGAAATTTCCACCAAATCCCCATCTTCTAAAGCATGCATTCACACAAATGTTAGCATTTCCTACATAAAAATATTTTTAGGTAGCGCAGTATTAACAAAAAAAAAAAAGAATAACTTTGGAAAGATTTTTAAAAATCAGGAAAATGGGCACCAGGTGATGCAGTCTCATGCATGTTTCAAAAATGGGACAGAGCAAGGTATATAACTGGTTTCTGTATAGAACAGCCTGATCTCATCTTGTCATTTCTGTATTACCAAACTGCCAGGTAGTTTGACACTGTATAGAGATAAGCCTGTTCAGACTTCAGCAGGGAAACTCACATAAATGGAAAATGGCCCCTCATAAATCACCAGCTATTATAATTATTGCCTCCATTTTACAGTCAAGGCAGCATCAAGAAGCCAACTGCTTCTGAGTCCTGAATTACAGGCACTCTAGGTCCACTTTACAAGGGCTAAGGAATGGCAACTGCTTTGGAATTAAATTCTTTGTTATTGAAGTCAGTAGAAATTTAGCAACTGCATTAACAGACTCAGATTTCACCTATGTCCTTGTTTCCTTTTCAAAACTCCAAACTTAGTTGATCTAGGTTACCAGGAAGATTTTAGTTAAAAGTTCAGAAACCAAACATCAGAGACTGTCAGGGCAAGTGATCCCTGATCCCTTGCAAATCTGGATTAGTTACCACAGAGATAAGCAGGGCCTATTTGTTGTCAGTTAAAGTTACAGCAGGAAATTACCAGGCTCATACAACCTATTTCTCATATTCTTTTGCAAATCATTTGTACCAGCGAAAATGCCACCTGATCTTTCCAGATTCTAAAGTCAATCCCTCTTTTGATTTATATCGGCTACAAATATGTTGAAGGAGGGCAGATATGTCCAGGGAGTCACCCAAATCCCCACAACTATTTAGATGAGGACTGCATCTACTTCTGCAGACAGATGTACTCCAAAGGAAAATAATCTCAGTCATGTCACACTATTAAACTTTGACATATGCCAAAGCTTTTGAAAACACCTGTTCTGCACAGCTCTGAGAAAAGCAATGTTTAAGAAGAACACAAATCACACAGAGCAAGGGCTAAAACATATGGTAACTTTACTCCTCCTTGGCCATTAACAGAGCAGAGAATGTTCAGCACAACGTTGAATGGATTCATACCTCAATCTTTTAAGCATGTTTTCCCTGCTGAGGTGCTGCACTGTTGCATCTGATTTTCCCTCTAACCATTCAGAATAAAGAAATTATGCTAATGTAATAGAACCAGAGGATGCAATTAGCCTATCTTGCTTTAGCCAACTGAATATTTTAATGATACAGTGTTAATACCAGTTGAATGGTGTGCTTGTATGTTAGAGAGCTAAACTCAAAGTCTAATCCACATTATAGCTGGATTTACTACTTGAGTTATATTACTGGCTATGCTGCATACAGAAACGACTCTGTGAAACACCCAAGGCAAAGAAATCCTGCTTTATAGAGCATATAATCGGAAAAGTAAGGAAAGAAAATTTAAACTGTTATTTAAACAAGTCTCATTCCAATTACTACTTTCCTCTCTGTCAAGGCCAATTATTCTCACTTTAGACATGACTAGCATTTCTAGAAGCCTTTTTGTTGTTGTTTTTACAATGTATAGAGTGCAGCACAGTCATTTTGAAATGACTGAAAAATAAAGTACACAGGAAAAGGAGACTTACTAAATGTAAAGATATCCTCTTATTTTGTCATACTAAGGGAAGTTAAAATGCAGGATTTTGCAAAGAGTAAAGTGTTTTGGACATGCATTTACTTTTTCCCCTTAAGTAACAGTGAGAAAAAAATGAAAACCAGAGCATTTCTGCAAGCCAGAGTAGAAAGCAAGTACAGGAATGCTTCCTTTTTGTAGGAAAAAAAAAGCCCAGTAAAGAGGTACTGCTTATGAAATGAACATGACATGATAAGTATAATGTCAGACTGCTGATACTCTAGTTTAGAAACCTCCATTACACTTGCCATGAACATATAAAACAAACAAAAAAAAGTAGGTTGTCAAAACCGATGGGTGTATTTCTTGCCCTGTTTAAAATGAAAACAGGTTAACTGTTTCTTAAAATGATAATAATACAATCAAAATTTTGTATTGATTCTAGACTTACCAACCAGAGAACAAATTTTTGCTTTTTGGATAGCAGATTAGGAACTGCTCACATGTTGTCCATAGTTTTCTCATTTGCATCGGACAGTTGCTTGGTAGTGATTTTAGGCAACTAGAACAGAAAGTTTCCGAAAACATTGGTACATGGAGATCTTGTTTTGCTGTAAGTGTTTCTCTCACTTGTCTGACTCAGGCAAACCAAACAGGCATAAATGAACCCATGTTCCAAAGACTTCTTCATCACACTCCGACAAGAAACACAGCAGGAAGAGAGGTTTACTGTATTTTATTTTCATGAATAAAAAGCAGAGACTTCATATTTGTTGCTGAAAGTTTTTAACATGAAGGTCCCCAAAATATTTTGCTTATATTTCACCACCTCCTTTATTAGCTTCTTCAATCTGATATGTCAAGGTCAAGGTGCCTGCAATGTTGATTAGTTGGTACAGGCATAATCCTTCTGTTGGTCTCAGAGAAAAATTGACAATAGAAATACAACAACAAGTAGGTGACATGCTGACTGCAAGATACGCTTGTGTTAATACACTCTATCTATAATATTTTTATTGTATTAGCTCAAGAAAATTCTCAAACTTCCACATTTAGTTATAGCAATAAATTTTCATAGTCAGTTTACTGCACATGGCTCAGAGAACTGACTGAATAGTACTCTACGGAATTGTTCTGTACATCCATTGTCTCTGAGCTGCAAGACTATTTCCTAAATTTTTTCTGCATGATACCTGCACGCGCTGCTTCACTCAGAAATACGAAGCTAGACAAAGAATTGCAACCACACGCACACAAAAAAATCTCTTTGCTTTTCTTTCAAAACTAGTGCTGAGCTGAAGTAAAAAAAAAGTACAAAAATAAACAACGAGCAAATGGGGGGTAAGCTAAGGGAATGAAATGTTAATCTTATGCATGGACATGAAAATTGGCTCTTTTAGGAAACTCAACTGCCCCATGAGAAAATTGAGTTGTAAGAATATGTCACAATCTCTTGAAGAGAAGGAAATGTAAGCTAATTCTGCAACCTTTTACATAAGGCTAATATATTCAATCTCATAGCAATGTAGTTACTTCCTGGGATTTGTGCACAACTGATCTGAAGGGATAACTTCCTGACTTTGTATTAAGTTCCTTTCCTCAGCTAATTTCAAAAGTATCCACACGTTCACGCAACAGGTTCTCACTCATGGCATGTGATTCGTTTCTTTCTTGATGTGATTTCCCAACCCAGTTTGTATACTTCCTGTTACCTTTCTCTCCAGCTCAGATCTAAATGTGTTAGCCATTTTCCTCCTCACATTTCCACTCTACACAGCTGTAAACATCTCACAGATGACACACGTAAGAGGAAGAATTTTGTCAGTTCCTAAGAAAAATTCAAGTTCTCAACATGTCCTGCCTACCTGAAATCTCATAAAAATCTTTGATTTGGTATTCTTTCCTAATCCATAGTCTGCCTGATGCTGGGATTACAGAGCATCTAACATTAACTATCTGGAAACTTTATTTCCACAACTGGGGCAACAGCAGCAGCATTTACCACTGGTGAGCTTGATTTCTAGAAAGAATTGCATCAAGATAGCAGTAAATATTCTGATCATCTACAGAGTCATTTAAATACAATGCAAAAGACCCATGTCCTTTGCCTGCTGTTTTCTCGCATCTGCTTTTTCTGAGGGTGAGGATATATGGAGTGACAATTTGGTCTGCAGTACATGTGCATATACACACACACACACAGAAACACTCTAGATGTCCAGATCAAATTTTTGATTTATACAGTAAGTTGAAGAAAAGATGAAAAATTAAGGGAAAGACAGGGGTATTTTTTTGAAAGAAGAAATACTCAGAGTTGAAACACTAGACTTTCTACCAAGAGTTTCCTTAAACAATAAGAACTTTATTGACACTTTAACAAGGGGAAACATTTCTCTGAATTACAGCCTTATTTAAACATTACACAACAGACATAGTTTAAAGTGGGTAAGGGAATTTTTGCCAGTCCTTATAGGACTATCAAGGTCAAAAGTCAATTAGAGTACTTCTTCTAATTGAAGAAATGAAATTATTTCCTTGCTGTCTTTCATAGTGTATCCTGCTTTTACAACAAATATTTATAAATTAAATCATTCTGTTAGGAAAAGACATGATTCATTCTATCCTAGGCAGACATGAGTGTAATTGTAAATGTGAAATTCATATTTCTAAAATGGGTAAATATTTGCACGGAACAATTTCCTGTTCCATGACTACAAAAGTCTAGTTTTGCTGCAGACCCATTTAGTGTTGAAACTGAAGCTTGTTCACAATAATCATGCCAATAGACCTACTGAACTTAATGGAGCAATTTACATGAATGAGATGAGTAGAAATGGACTGGTGGTCAGAAAAACAAAGCTGCCATACAGCATCTTCTCAGTACCCGGTATTACAAATGAGTACTTTGGCTTTGGAAACCAACAAACCCAGGACATTCAGAGGAAAGACTATACATCATATCCTCAGTTTAATAGATATGCACACATACTCATTTAATGGATTGCCCTAATCTGTTCCCCTATCTTCAAGGGAGTTTTGTCATTTTTATGCCAATGTGGTTGCTGACCCTCTATTTTTACTAATTTTTATGGAATTTTGATAAAATGCTGATGTCTACATTTGTCATTCTGTTGCCTCTGTGAGCTGAAGTCAAACAAACACACCATCCACAGAGTTTTATGATTCAAAACCAAAGTGAGAAATACAGATTATTTTTTCTATTTTAACTACTTACTACTTTGCTCATTCATACTTGCTAGCTATGGAACTAACACCAGTGGATTTGTCCTCTGATTGCTACTTCTGATTGCTGAGAGAATGGATTAATTGTGCCTTGAGTTCTACTCCAGCTCGATATCCATTTCCTTGTTTCCTGGTAGTTTCTCTGATTTAAGAAATTGAGTGCAGTGGGATTTGTGCCCAAAAGTCCTCCAAATTTTCTGTTGATTTAAGTGGGTTTTTGTTACTGCTGAGTATAATTGTTTAGGGATGGATTCTCAGTGTAAACTGGCAAAGAGCCTCTGACTGCAGCATAGCCATGCCAATTTACACAGCAGAGAATTTGATACAATCTTGGTGAAGGGAGCATAATGCTACATGCAAAAGAAATTCAAAATTAAGAACAAGACAGACTGGCAAAAGGCTCAGGAGAGTGACAGGGGAAAAAACTTATCAGAAAATCTGTTTTAATAGCTCTGTAAGAGGCCAGCTGCAGGTAGAGGGGAAAAGGACACTGAACCATATCAGGCTGAATTAATTTGCCTGCCTCTTTGGATGCTTGCGAGCAGAGACTGTGCATGTTATTCATCTTGTTTGCCAGTGCTGTGAGATGGTTAAACAAGATATCAGTCATTGTCTTATGTACCATGAGTATGACAGTATTCCTACCAAGCATATACCTTATGCCAAGTGTGAGTTTGTTTTAGGCGATAACTAAGAAAATAGTGTAACGAAAGGCCCATCACACCATGACTACACTTAAATTCAGAGGCACTATGCACCACATGTAATAGTACTTAGATTAGATTAGACAGACTATCACTAACCTGGAGATCACTTGAGTCTGGTTTATACCTGCCATGTGTCCACACAGTCTATAGTTAAATATTTACAGAGAAAGCCAGTGTGGCCTTTTCTGTCTTGGAATATTTCTCCAACCAAAGCTAATAAAAATGTAGCAATGTAGGGGAAAAAAAAAAAAGAAAACACTCTTACAGTAGCTGGTCCAGATCGCACAAATGTCCATGAATAAGGGAATATCATCATTAATGACCCATGAATCTCCATCTCTGGCATAAATTCCTCCCAGTCTAAAACATTACTTCTGTAACTCCAGCAGTTCGCATTTGGAGTTGTTAAAGAAGCTGAGATGAAGGATATGAAAGAGGAGTAACAACAGTTTTGCACACTTGGAAAACTTGCAATTACCGAAGCTAGACCAGAAGCAAAGAGAAGCAAACACCACTCAGGAGAACCTGAGCACCAGTAATAATGACACATTTCCTGCTCTTAGTAATTCGCAGAATGGAGGCAGCAAAGAGTTATAAATTACTCCAGGTATTTTTAAAATACAATCTACTACATGCTTCATTGAAAAGCAACATTCAAGACCTCAGTTTCTCGAGGGATTTGCTAAACAAAGAGCATCCATTTGGTCCATAATCACTGGAGATGTACTTACACTTAAGGGCAGATAGAAATAGGCCATTCCTGTGCCCAGACTTCTGTGTTGGTCAAAAGTGAGCTATTTATGAAATTTCCAATAATCATTTCAAAATTCATTAAAAAGGGTCTGGCAATGGCCACTCATTACATTGTGCAAGGCTACAGTAAATTATCCTGCTCACTGCTACCATCCTTTTGTATGTCTGCTGTGGCTACATCATGAATAAGCTTCACATATTGACATATGGGCCTTGCATTCCTTAGTAATGCAGTAGAGGATGGATTGATTAATTAGATGACAAGATGGACAAAGCTGTATTAAACACATTTATGTGCTAGTGAGAATAAAATATTCAAAATAAACCTTCAGATAGAGATACAATATACCTATCATAAATGTCATCTATATTATTTGGCCCAGAGTCCATGGTAAGTCTATGCATACTAATATAAGTATTTAGAAATTCATATGTCTGAATGGACACTTTAGACTCCTATGACGGCAGAGTTATTTACAAATGAGGATTCATTGTTAAAGTCCACTGATGTGGACTTTAACTTCTCTAGCAAAGAGAAGAGCTAATTTTCCTTATTTTTTTCCAGCAAACAGAACCACACAAAAAGTTGATTTGTACCAAAAAACTTATCTTCCAAGCTTTTAAAGCTCTTTCATATGAAAGAATTTTAGGCCTTAGATGGAACTATCAGGGAATAAATGATCAACTTTACAAAGTAAAACAAAATGAATAATAAATAAAAATGAAACTGTGCTTTCTTTCATGATCCTTTGATGCTGTGTTCATCATTATGGCATTTTATTGGAACAAAATGACACTTGAAAAGCTCCCCAATTTTATTTAAAAAAATAGATGGGAAAAGGCTTTGGAATGATGTAAGAAAAGAGCAAAGAAACATTCCTATAGCAGTACATGAAGCACTGTGACTAATACTACACAGTCTTATCCATTTGATTTATCGTAAGTCCCATTTTGTAAATCAAGGAAAATATATTTAAAACTGGCTATCCTGTGGGAGTTAATGTTCTGTATTTTCTCTCATAACTAGTGTCTCTTGAGAATTCAACCAGCAAAGTAAGTCAATCAACCAGTCAATCAACCACATTTCTAATGAGAATGATTTGACAGACAAGACACACTGGAGGTTAGAGGGATGCAACTAGACAAAGACTAGAAGACGTACAGTTCCTGTGCCATTGAAAACTAGCGAAGAATTAGTATTTGTATTACCTTGACCAGGTCAATATATTTTGTATTAGGGAACATTTTAAAGGCTTCCAAAATCTTCCTTTTAATGGGAAAACTATGCCAGTATTTCCCCAATTTCTTGCAGTCATTCTACAAGGACTCCTCTGTACTCACTGTCTTAAACTCTGGGATGACTTGACTCTCCATAGCAAGTTGACAGGAGCTGGAAAGTGATGAACAACACAACAGATTTGTGTGAAAGGAAAATGTAACCTGGAGCTCTGTGTATTTTCATAGAATAAACTCAAGATTCATTGAATTTCTTGCAGATGATGGCATAGTTTTAGAGTGAGAGCTCTCCTATAGGCCCCTAGTTAAACTACTTCAGTACTGTGTGTACTGCAGCAGCGGAAAAGGAACACGTTCAAAGCAGGTCAGATTTTTCCTTATGTAAAAAAAAAAACAAATCAATTTTTACATTCATAGGATTTTTGCAATTGTTTTTGTTCCTTTTAAACACTAATTAAAAAATAATGACTTTTTCATGCTCAGTTGAGTTAATAACATATTATTATGCTCATATTATGTTATTTAATAACATTTTATGGAATTTATGTATATGGATAAAATTTTGGTAGAATGTGCTCATTTTGATAAAATATTTTTCATTTGAAATTAAAATCACCTTTCCTAAATAAGCAGCTCTCACCTACACAAAATCCATGAGCTAAGAACCTTCTATATCTAGTGAAAAACAAATGGCATTAATCTTTATTTCATGTAGAAAAACACTACTCTATTTATTTTAACATTTCTAGTGTATAATGAAACATTTAAAAATGAACAGTAGCTTTCTCTTTTGAGCAAGACTTGAAACCAATGGAAGGGCAGAATTTTTTTATTAATAAGTGTCAATGAAGAGTTACTGCTGTAAAACAAAACAAAAAATATACATTTTAAATTATCACTAGTACTGGAATATCAAACATAGTTAAAATGCAGCCTTTATTCGTCTTTAAATTTGCCTAAATAAAAAAACAAATTCCATCCCAAAGATATTGAAGAATTAACTAGAGCTTTCCTGCAAGAAATAGTTTTGTGGGTTTATCTAAAATTATGATGGTTAAAATGCAGGACCTTTATGACCCGCTCAATGGCAGGTTTACATTGAAACTGTTATAAATTATTACAGAGGTGAAGCCAATCTAAACAGTCCAACATAAATATATCTGCAGACATACTGGCTACTACATATTCTAAACACTGTCTGTATATGAATAAACAGAGCTTTCTAAATCATTTAAGAAAATGTATTTATTCATAAAATCAATAATATTTATTTTTGTGTTTGACAAAAAAGGCCTATTATATCTAACTTATTGGAGCTTAAAAACTTTTTTATAGATTTTTATGTGGTTTTCCTACATCTGATAATGGTTGAGAATTTTATTTTGAATTATGTGAATGTTTCTAATAGTTTTTGTATTTGACTAATCCTTACCTGCTTAAATTGTTATTTTATTAAATTTCACAAGTTAAATATTTGAATAAACACACAGTATAGGGCCACTTTTATTCAGCACCGTGTCAACTAAAACTTTTATCAGGCTATAAAACAGACATAGGTAATATCGAAAAACAAATTCATATTTGTGTGTTTTTACTTCCTTATTCATTTGGATCAGCAATAAAAATATATATTTCAATTCATACTATTATAATAAGCAGTATTTGTGGCAGGAAAGGAAATGTGAGATGTTAACACATGGCCAGACCCTGAGTATTCCATTTATATGCATGAAACCATACAGGAAAAATTGCAGACTCAAATAAAATTATGTATAATGACACTGTTTGTGTTGCTTCCTAATTTTGTACAATATTAAAAATATTACATCATATTAAAATTCCTCCTGTTAGTTTCAATTTTCCCAGAATGCTCTTCAAAAATGACAAACTGTGAGCTACAGTGAAGAATAAACAAGTTACATATGCAAAATACAGCCATAAATAAAGAGCTGTAAAACTAAAGAAAATGTAAAGCATGAGAAGTAAAATCTTAAGATCAGAAGTACAGGATCTTTTGGTTGGGTTAGAAGAACCTGCCTGAATAGCAAAGAAGGCAACTGTGAAACAGCCTAAATATATATATATTTTCCTAATCTCTGTCACTGACAGGTTGAGTTACGCTCAGTATTGTCAAGTTTTGTGTATCCTATAAAATTCTTGTTTGCTGATGTTTTGTTTTGTTTTATGTATAATTACTATCATAGAGTTTACTCTATACCCTGTCAGGCCCTTAATTATTTCCCCTTAACTATACCCCCTTGTATCTGCAGTACAATACAAAACAAACAGAGAAATTAAAGTACCGTTTTTATTTCCAAAATAATGCGTGTGTAGGTTTCCATCCTTCGCATCCTGTGACCTCCCAGGTTCTCAGCCACAGCCCTGGGAGTGAGTGTACAGTGGACGTGCAGTCAGAGACCACTAGCTCTGTGTGCCACCAACATTTCTACTCCTACAGCTCTTCTATAGTGTCTGCTTTCCCTGCCTTGACTCTTCCCATTGAGGATCTCCTTTCTGAAGCTGTTGAGTGTTTGTGGGGAAAGGAGTCTGCTTTGGTCTCAGGAACATTAACAAGGGCTTTGGTGACATTACCTAAATAGTTTGGAAGGGACAGGGGAGAGGAATAGTTTTACTGTCAAGACTGCAATCCCGAAATAACTGTAGTATGTAGATGAAGCAAGTTGACCCTCGCTCCTGCTGGGGACTGTGCCCGTCTTATCAGATACCCAGTTCTGGGATGACCTGAAGTGGCAGGATGGGCAGTAGGTGCTCTCAGGTGGCCGCATCTTCGGTGGCCCCTCTCGCAGAACGAGTGGTATTGGGCATGAGTGGCACAATGCACTTCACTTGTGTGAAAGAAATAGTAGTAGGTTTTGTTGATAGGAATGGTTTCACAAGATTCTATCACAAGCTCACTTACTATTTACTATATGACGATTCAAGATATACACAGAATTACCAAGGACAGCCTCCCATTGGGTCGCAGGGCTAAATTGGACCCGCTTGCTTTCCAAACTCCTTTTGGGAGGAGCCTGGCTGCAGCTGGATCCAATCCTAGTCCCAGACCTGGTCAACAGCTTATGACTAAGGAAATTTGTGCACGGTTACGTCAGTAAAGTTTGCAAATTCAAAAAGAGAGCATGCTATAGTCACCACAAATCTGTTAGGATCTGACAAGGATCTCTTAACTCCAAGGTATATCCTTCGAGGTGTCCCTGCTCAAGGGGAGATCCTAGCGTGCAGCCTGCTGCAATGAGGAAGCCTGCTGAGGAAAGCTCAATGGGCTTTTGGGCTGTCCCCGTATTTATGAGATAAGATGATTGACTTATAGCCATCTGTTCAGTTCAGACAACTTTTGGCTGGTGTATGCACAATTAGCCTTATCTCCCCATCAGGATGCAGCCATCAGGACTGTTATTGACGGTTAATGTCTGAGTGGGAGAAGAAATCAGGGAGGCAGCCACCAGGATCAGATAATGTGGTGGTTAACACCTGAATAGGGCTACTTGTGAAAAGTCAGGTTGGGCTGGGGAAGGAGCACACCCGTCACAGCCCCTAGCACAGCAGTGGCAACAGTGGCCAACCTGGGTCAGATGGGCCCTTGCTGTGGGGAGCGAGTCTCCTTCCAAGATAGCTGCATACACCCATTTTCTTGTCTTTTAAGCCAAGCTCAAAGCTGGGACCTGAAATCACAGCAAACTCCAAGCTCTGGGTGGCTTAATTTTAGGGTTCCAACTCATTCCAGTCCACAGCCAGACCCACACAGAAAGGTTTGGATCCTGATCTGAAAGTCCTCCCTTCAGATAGCTCAAGTTTCAGCCCAGGGCCTTCATTTAGCAGTGGTAAGTCTGAAAGAGCACTGAGACGTTCACACAGCAGAGGAGCTGGCACCATTATTCCCAAAACTTCCTGCTTTACCTGGAACTGCAACATGCAGTCCTTGGATTTGATAAAATGATTAAATAAAGAAATGATTATAGTGGATTTTTGCCAGCCCACAATCTCTGAACGTACCAGCAAGCCATGACAGTCAGCTATTTAACATCATTAGCAGGAGGCAGCTCGCACTGGTTCCAAACAAAATCTGTGCTGCAAGGCGAACAGGCAGGTTTACCTAGAATCCAGCAGCAGCAGTGGGGAAATGGATGGCTGGGCTTTCAGCAGGTTTGATAAGTAGGGTGCTGAGCAATGAGTCATCACTGCTTTTCCTTGCTATCGTAAGCAGGGCTTCTTCAGGAAGCTCACTTGCAAGATAGCAGGGGATGTAGAATAAACAACTGACAGTGTTTCTGCAGTTCTCACTCACTACTTCATTTCTGCTGAAAGAAGAAGAAATTGCTACCAGCACTGATGAGGAAGTAAAATGATTCATTTTAAGGTGCTTTGGCTAACACCACATGTTCAAAGACATGAACAAAAAGATGTAACTAATGATGAGTTGCTTATAATAATAACATTAAATGAAGAAGGTGGATTGATATTTAATTCAAAAAAATGAAAAATAAGTAAAATAAAGATAAAAGGTAAAATAAAAATGATAACGTAACCTAATAGATAATTCATTTCCAAATAAAAATATTCAATAATTGTTGAATGAGTTCATGTTGTGGATGGCAAATATAAAGACAGCAAAAATTCTTGCACAGTAACTAAAGGAAAGTAGATAGGAAAACAAAAAAGGAGCAAAATAAAGAAAAGAAACATCAGAGAGAATACAAAACTTTCACAAAGAAGAGGTAAACGAGTGAAGAAACATCAAGCAAAAATAAAAATCTGTCACCATAAGCCTTATAAAAATGATGAAAGTGTACAATCCAAGTTGCATTAGTTAAGTTTTCTTGGTGCTTGTTTAAGCAATTAGCTTGTTGGTCCTGGGTCACATGTACCGTTTACTCTCCATACCTTGGCAAATGCTGTGATATTTCTCAGTCTTTAGAATCAGATGAAAACTGTAATTCTAACAATATTCCAATAAGTTAATTATATAAAATATCCGTACCTTGTCAGTCCTGAATTATGCAAAATACAGGATACACAGGAAGCTATATGTACCATTTTAAATGTCAAAGACATTTTGAAATTTATCCCTCTTAAGTTTATTCTGCTTTGTAAATCTTAAAAGCTTTCTTTATAATCAATGAAATTGACAAAAACTTGGTCATTAAAACATTAGGGAAAATAATTGTAGCAGTATTTTCTTAATATTGATGCAGCTGCTGTGGTGGTTGTTATTTTCTCTTTCCACTATCTTTAAACCTCAATTGAGATTTCAGTAGTCAATTACAGCAGGGAGTCAGCCATGTTCAAGTCTGCATCTACAATGATAGTGATTTGAGCAGGAATTAATCAAACCAGTACTTTTCAATTACTGAGAAAGAAGAAATTGCCCTTAAAGTGCTATATATTTTAAATATTTGCTTATAGAAAAAAAAGTCAGAAAAAAGGAAATCTGAATGTGAACCAAATGCAAGCCAAATATAGACTGGCACAGAACCATCAATCAGTGTAAATGCCCATTTGCCATCTCAGGGGATTGTTAACTCCAGCACTCCAGTACCTGGTTGCAGTCATTTAAATATCATCATGGTAATTCTATCATGGATGATTTGAAGCTAATTAAAAAAAATAGATAATTATTTCAAATTTTATTTTACAATGGAAGTTTCCCAGAATATATATATTTTCTATAAGACTCAGTTGCCATGGGATTTCTGCTTGATTATTTTATTAAAAAAAAATGATTTCAAGTTTTGGTTGCCATTTTTTCATTTCCATCTTTTCCAGTCTTTCTTTTCATTTTCTCTTATAAGTCTGTAGAATGACTGATATTGAGTTTTTTATCCATCTTCTGCTTCAGTTCTCTGAAACTTTGCAAGATTTGAGGAAGTTTTGAAAGGTTACAGTTATAAATGTAAAAGGAAAATCTTACTTTTTAAAAAAGGAAAAAGCATTCCTGACTGTGAATGAAAATCAGTCATTTGCATCCAACAAGAAAAACAAAAGCTCAAAATAGAAAAAAGAAAATTAAAACAAAAGTGAAAGAACCAAAAAATATCAGAAAAAAAATCTTAAAATGTTCTACTACTTAAAACCGTGATTGGGTCCTATAATGAGCGTTATCTCAAAATAACTTGTGATTATTTCTTTTTTTAATGAAACCTCCAACTAACTATTTCAGTATAATCTTCTGTACAAATCTCAAAAATATTAATGTAATGGGTCAGTCCTCGGTCCAGTCCTGTTCAATTTATTCATCAACGACCTGGATGAAGGCACAGAGTGCTCCCTCAGCAAGTTTGCAGATGATACGAAGCTGGGAGGAGTAGCGGATACTCCAGAGGGCTGTGCTGCCATCCAGAGGGACCTGGACAGACTGGACAACTGGGCGGTCAAAAACCTCATGAAATTCAACAAGGCCAAGTGCACGGTCCTGCACCTGGGGAGAAATAACCCCAGACACCAGTACAGGCTGGGGACCGACCTGCTGGAGAGCAGCTCTGCAGAGAAGGACCTGGGCGTCATGGTGGACGACATGTTGATCATGAGGCAGAAGGGCGCCCTCGTGGGCAAGAAGGCCAATGGCATCCTGGGGTGCATTAAGAGGAGCATCTCCAGCAGGTCGAGGGAGGGGATCCTGCCCCTCTGCTCAGCCCTGGTGAGGCCACATCTGGAGAACTGTGTCCAGTTCTGGGCCCCCCAGTGGAGCTGCTGGAGAGAGTCCAGCGCAGGGCCACGAGGATGATCAGGGGCCTGGAACATCTGCCCTGTGAGGAGAGGCTGAGGGAGCTGGGCCTGTTCAGCCTGGAGAAGAGAAGGCTGAGAGGGGACCTGATCTGTGTCTATAAGTGCCTCAAGGGAGGCAATGAGGAGGATGGGGCTGGCCTCTTTTCACTGGTGGTCACTGACAGAACCAGAGGAAATGGCCACAAACTGAAGCACAAAAAGTTCCACGGGAACTTAAGGAAGAACTTCTTGACAGTGAGGGTGACAGAGCACTGGCACAGGCTGCCCAGAGAGGTTGTGGAGTCTCCTTCTCTGGAGATCTTCAAGACCCGCTTGGATGCAGCCCTGTGCCACATGCTCTAGGTGGCCCTGCGTGTGCAGGGGGGGTGGACTAGATGACCTCTAGAGGTCCCTTCCAACCTTAGGCATTCTATGATTCTATGATTCTAAAGTATGAAATGTAAATTACGAAAATGAAATTGACAGCCACTACATGTGAATGACATGTAGTGTAGTGTAAAAAGGGAATAATATAAAAAGTAACAAAGAGCACAGTAGAGTATTTAACTAGTCTAGTTCACAATAAGGTCATCACCACTGTTACATTATCATGCAGATCACAGAATGATTTGACAGGTATGTAAAGAAAACCAAAACACTATTTCTTCTTTTTGTTTGATGGTTTATTTTTTGTTTTGTTACTGTGGTCTAGGAGTGAAGAATAATAAAAATTAAATGGAGAGAAATCCAAGAGACAAATAACTAGTAATAAGAAGTTCATTTTTATAATAGCCCTTTTGATATTGCATGAAGATCAATTGAAGGTAAAAAATACACTATTTCTTAAGACCTTGAATATTAGCAAATATGGTCTATTTAAAAAAATCACAGCTGTATTTCAGTCACCTACTTGTGCTGAGTACACATCTTTATTTCTTCCACACATCACACAGTATGGTATTTAATCACTCTGCACAGACAGGATAGATATTTATAAATGACAACTCTACCAGCTCCATCATGGTGCAAACTTCCTCCAACATTTTATCAAGTTCATTTAGAAACAGCTCCCATAAGGCTGTAGTTCCATGTAAAGGAAAATAAATAAATAAATAAATAAATAATGACATAGCAAATCAACAGCATTAGGTAATGTTATCAATTTTTTCTATCAACAAACCACCTTTGTAGGAGATACTTACAGATGATCCTTGGGTGACCCTAGAGCAGCTTGAGCAGCTTTCTAGTTGTAGCATGAAAAACTTGAAGGCAGAAGGGAAGAGACACCCACGAATTATCTCAATGAAACGAATTGTTCATCCTTTACTTTCTTTTGGGGGAAGAGGATCAAAGTAGGTGGCACCAGCAGTAAAGGATAAATCCCTGCTTTGCTTGGCCAGAGAGTTTGGCACTTTGAAGTCTATGATATCTAATTTGCTTTGTGAGAAAACAAAGTTTTAGCTCTTCTGGAATGAGGGAGATTATACTGGCTCCAGGCTTTCCCATTTTATTTTTATTTTTGCATCCAGGAGCAACAGACATCAGTGCACCTGCTATCCACGCGCACATTCCCAGTGAGGGCACTCATACTCACTATAGTTAATCTCTAGAACTGATTTTTCCAGTACCTGTATTTCCAGCTTGTTGATGAAGTCAGAACTGATCATTCTAGGAAAAAAAAAGAAACTCAACAATCAAGGTTTTTGTCTTTCCAAATTGCACAAAACCAGCAGAATTCTCAGACCATATGTTAGTTAAAGCTGAGTTTTAAAAATCACAGATGTCTGAAATGTTAGAGTCCTCTTTTTATTGAAAAAATGAATAACGTCTGAATCTTGTGCATTCAAACACATATTAGCCAATATCTTGTTTCAGAAATTCACCTTAGCTGCGAAATCATGCACTCCACACTTCCTGAGGTTATTTGAGGGCACACTGTCAAAAGCGTTGCTGAAATAAAGAAAAACAACATCCACTGCTCTCCTCTCATCTCCCTAGCCAGTCATTTGCTCACAGAGAGCTATCAAATTGGTTAAGCATGATTTCCTAACCCAGTAAAAAAGACACCCAGGTAGACAACCCTGNAAAAAAAAAAAAAAAGCTTAAAAGCAACTTTGCGGTTGAAATCTAGATAAACATAAAATCTAGATAAAAAATATGTTGTGCTTGTAGAAAACAGTCAAGAAGGATAATCAGTATTACTAATCAGTAATAAGCTAGCCTAGAAAGTAGTAAAAGAAGCTACATTTTCAGTGAGAGATGCAATCTAAAAGGAGTCAGGTCTGGGAAGGACACTTTTACGTACAATTCCAAATGCCCAGAGTTTTAAGAGATTTTTAACTCACAGTGAGAGCAATGAAATATAATAGGAACAATACAGCCATAAAGCTTGCTATTCTCCCAAGATGCCACTTATTTATTTCAAGACATCTAAATATACCATCAGTGCAGCATCTAACATGCACTGGCTACAACCCTATTTAATTGTCCCCTTTTGTTAATCTCATAGACAGATGTATAAAAATCCCAATCTCAGGTAATTCTGAATCTTACCGACCAGCTCTTAGTGATGTCTCCCGCTCTTTAATTCAAAGGAATAATTTATAAGAGGAAAGATAAAAGTCCCACTTAAAATGACTCGTATCCTCTAAAAAATTCTTACAGGACCCTATTTAAATTGAGAAGATTATAAAGAATCCTAGAATGGGTCCTTCTCATTCTTCCCTAATGGGGAGGTTCTCATTTTTAGGAATTAATTAATTTTTTGTAGAGGGAAAGAACAGAGAAAAGAAAATTACTACAATGTTCAGTGATTTCTTGATCATTGAAGAGTAGAAATAAGTTGTAGTTCTATTTCAAAAGAGGTTTAAATACTTGATATTTTATCAATTTTATAGATATTTATACATACGTATACACATATAAATAAGCATATGTGCATATCCAGATATAGTAAATATCAAATATTCATTATAAAGGTATATATATATTATATATCATAGAAAGAACAATAGACCAAAGTTTCCTTTTTCGAGTGGATGCCCTCAGCACTACTTCACAAAGGCTCATTCTCTCTGAACCCAATGAATATTTAGGGATAAGAATTATGAATTTCTAAAGCAAGAGATGTAGTGGGTATGAGTATCTCAGAGCTCAGCATTTCACCTTCAGCTGCTTGGGAGGCTGCTGTCTCCCTGGCTGCTTCTCAGGAAGCTGCTCTGTGGAGCCTGCATTTCCCACTGCTGCATGTTGCACCATAAATGCCAAACAAGTGAAAAGGAAGCTGTTTTTTTTATAATACAGTTATACTACAGTATAAGAAACAGGAAAATAATAGAAAAATAAAATGATCTTTGACTCAGACATGCATCTCTTGTGTAGCTGACATTTTCAGGGAGGACTGAAGATTCCCTCATACACTGAAACCATTGCTCTACTCATCTTCCTTAGGGGCCAAACCCTGAATGACCCTTTGACTTCAGCGTCAGTTCAGGCAGCACTTCATTAAGACCTCCTCTGGCTGCCGTTCTTTGCCATCACAGCAGTACAACAAGGACATACATTTGCTCCACTATTTAAGGCATTTTAATGAATTCCTGCTAAAGGAGGGGTGGCAAACGTAGGAGAACTTTTTTTTTCATCATGCCTTGTTCAACCCTCTTAGTAGAGGGATGGGCTGAGCACTGAAATGCAGGCACCCCAGAAGCACTGCAGGGGCGGGGTCACTGCATGGCAGAAGAGCTATCCGACCTGCAACTACAGAACTGTAAAAGATTTTGCATTAAGAACCTGCCCCAGGTTCAGCTAATGGAGCAACTGCTATATATCTTATAAAACTGGTCCAATAGTTAATTCAGCACGTTCTAAAACTTACCTTTAATTTCCAGAATCTTTTCTTTCCAGATCAAAGTAATTTCATGGGTGTGCTACTGAGGTGTGTTTCTGCCCAACCTGCAGCTCAAGACTGACTCAGGTATGGCGTTTGCAAAAGCCGATCTCAACTGTAAATTTGTTCTCAATCTCTAACTAAATTTTTGTACTAGCATAATAATATTTTCATTTTATTCCACAGTTCATTTTATCACACAATTCTTTAATACTGGAATTCCATAATTCCAATATTAATTCCCATTAAGGTTATAATTTAGAACAGCACAATATTTACCTTCAGTATTATTTTCTGGACTGTTATATAGTTATACCAGCAAACAATATACTTTATGTACACAGATCGCGATAGATAATAGTGGTTTCCAAAGATAACAATTTTATTTAAGAAACCATGCTGCTTTCTAGACTATGTTCAAAAATTCATTTTTCTAACAAACTTACAAAGCCTTTGGGATGGTCAAAATATGTGCACAGTTGGAGTGGGAACAATTGTCAGGTTTATACTGATGTTTAAATCTCTGACCAATACTCCAAAGTGACATTCTGGGAAATATGCAAATGATTTTTAAGTTATTTTAGAAATAATAGTATTCAACTCAGGAAGTTTATATTAAATACAATCTACAGTGGAGTTACAGTGAGAACTTCAGTTTGGCTGATGGATGATAAGAATAAAGTCCTCCCCAAATGAATTGAGCCTTGTGTATATATCCACAAGCTATGCTCAAGCAGCTGATTTCACACAAAATTCCTACATAATGGATAGTTTCATCTAACATTGATCCCCATCCAGTTGGATCCTAGATTATCAGGTTGAATTTTTCAGCTGAAAAAATACAGTGAGAATATTTACAGATATTGACTTCAGTTTAGGCTCTTGGAAGTTATATATCTGACATGATTCCCAAAGATAACTCAGGGATTACAGCTGTCCAGACAGCTCAGAGTTTGACATTTATGAAGAGGTCTGGATATTTTTTAAAATCTAGTTTGTGGTGGAATGGGCAAATACTGTTTGTATGTGCACATAATGCATGTGAGTATTTACCAGGAAAAAAAAAAAAAAGGAAAAGAGAGAACTACTACAAAGATCTCCTCTAGAGTGAAAAAAAAAGAAAGTTGTTGTCAAAGTTAAGGTATTTTGCTTGAAGTCTCAAAGAATTCCTGAATGAGGGACTTTTCACAAAAATATGGTTTCAAAATGTCAAAAGTCTTCTTATAGACAATTTTATCATTTCAAGGAAAAATAATGACTTTTTTTTGTGAAATGTGACCCAAAAGTATACAATGTTATAATAGAAAGAGTAGCAAAAGAATATTTTTAGCATTTTTGAATGGCGTGCTTCCTTTGCGCTTGTGCATCACAAGATGGTGCCCAGCTTTCTTAAGCTCTACTGTAATGCAAGCAACAAAAATACCAATTTAGGAAGCTAAACTATCACTTTCCTGTTCTTTGACTCCACGTAAAATGCTCCATTGAATCTTGTATTTTCTTCCATTGAGTACTTGTTCACAGTTGTATCAAAGAAATTTATATGTCTTTGACTTCAGAGACTTTCACAGCTTTTCTTCTCCCTGTACCATTTTTCACAGATACATATATTTCCAGCAAATATCTTCACACTCTATCCTATGGTAGAGCATTTTTGGAAGGAGTTTTCTTTAAGTATACATACAGTTATTACAGTATTCTTCAAACTCCTCTTTCAAACTATTTCACTTTATGATGCATCAAAAAACTTGGCAATGCTTTGCCTTGCATACCCTGGAAGTGCTGTGATGCTAACCAGCGCTGTCTCGCCACTTCCCTGCACGTCCTTCTCCATCTGCTGGTCTCCGTCACGTCTTTTGCCTTGGACTGAAATTAACACATTTTGGTCTGAGTGGTGTAGTCCTGGCCCATGCTTATAGGCATTAAAAAAAATAATACTGAATGCTAGCCATAATTGAAGACTTATAATCCAAGCTATTAAAATTAGTTTTCTTGGATTTTGCCAGGATATTCAATTCTGTTTTCTGATTAATCCATTCATTTTATCAAATTTTCAAGTTGTATTTCTTATGTACAGTATAAATTACTTGTATAGTTTTCTTTAGGAGAAATGTAGCTATCCCCTAACATTCATGGTTTTCTCTAAATTGAGATAGATACCTTTTAAAATGAAATGCTTACATAGTTTAGTTCTAACAATCTTCTTATTCATTTCATGTTTATATTTTTTTAACAATAAAAAGGTGCACATTGATACTCAGCAACTCTGCAGGGATATTTTTGCTTCTTTGGTCATTTTATCCCCTACCAACAAAAATTTACCCCGTCCCTTTGTGAAAAACAGTTGGTAGCAAAGACTGCTTTCAAGGACCTGCAGGGCCTGTGTTTCTCTAGTACCATGGGGCTTCCTGCTGGCAGGAAGAGGCAGACAGAAGAATCAGCATGATGGATTGGAAGGGCAACAGCAGACCATTTCTTATTCTTCTCAAAAACTGAAATTGCTAAAATTCACATTGCAGCTTCCCCAGAATAGGTTGGCTCCTTAAAAATATCATTTACAGTTATGTGAATTCATGTAGTCTTTTTTTTCAGTTCTGAAAACACCCAATAACAAAACAAAACAAAACAACAACAACAAAAATAATAATAAAAAAATAAATAAAGGAGCGGGCTGGTTGGGTCAGGGGAGAAGCAAAATCAATTATCAAATCTTTCAGAGAGGAAAACACTACCTCTTAAGACTTTCATGAGGAGTTATTTTCAGCTTTTTTCCAAACCCTCTGTTGATATAAACACGTCTCCTACAGCATCAGTTTCACAAATGTGCTTTTCTGAGGCAATACCTATTTGGGCAAGTTCTTCTCCCTATGTTTTATATCCCTCTACTACCTCATTTGAGCCAGTATAATAGTTTGTATGGCCCCACAGTGAACATAGTTGAAAGACTGAGCTGAGTAATGGGTAATCTTTCCCAAAATAAAATGATTCCAAGCCCATTACCCCATCAGGATGGCCATAGCGACCGTCTCTACCAGCACAAAGAGAGGGGTGATGCAGGGACTGAGTACTTGTCACTTCTAACTTCAGTAGGTTCCACTTTTTGATCGTTCAGTATTTTTTAAACTTGAGGTATTTATTTAGAAACAGAAATATGGACTTAGATTTCTTAATTTGACACACACATTTAAAATGTAGGCCATAATGCAGATTTGGTGGTATCAGTGGCATAGTTTAGAGTAATGCTGGACCAGTGATTTTATAGAACTATTTAATTAAACAATAGACTAAATAGGGAACCCAATAATATTTCTTGTAGGATATTTTATATTCAAATTAATTCTGAGTGTGGGATACTGGTTAATATATTCATTTATTATAACTGTTAGCAGCTATGTGTTGTCTTAAAAAACAAACTGTAGCATAGAATTTCAAAAGCACTGACTGTAGCTGGAATTTCTATGCAACGGCCCTGAGTTGTTGAATGTAATTTTAAAAGGATTAGTTATAGCAAAATATTTTGTTAAAAGGGAACATTATGCAAAAAGTTTTACCTGTGAAAGAGTCCTAGGAAGACAGCTACCAGACTTGCTCTTCAACTGATCAACTTCATAGCTTCACCATGACAGAATGGAAGAGTATATGAATATATTTTTTTATTAATGATTATGATTACCTTTCTGAGTAGCAAATCTGCCACTACTGGAATAGGGCTGAAAAATTGTTTTCTCCCAGTTCAGTTTAGAAGGTCAGCTAACTGGACTCTGGAAGATGTACATTTCCCTTTGCTCTCAAGCATGAGGGCTGTAATCAAGTTGGATTTGTTCAATTTCTTTTATGTATACAGTGAAATATGTTTGGAAAAAAAAGCATAAGGACCTCTTGTTATGATTTATGAACATGTAATGAAAGTTATGAAAGGCTCTCTTGCATCTCTGAAGATGGAACATGTGGCACAATCAGCCTTTAATCCTCCATCCCTATGATGTTTACTTACAGCTGGCTAAGAACTGGAAAAATAACTCAGAAAACATTCTTTTTATTGCTTTTAAGACAATATTCCTTACTTAATATTCAATGAATGCAATACTGTAATTCTTCTGTCAGGAAAAAAAAAAGTTCTTATGTCTGTAAATACCTCAGTACAGATGGGCTGTTTTTGAGGTTCTGCAGGAGCACTGTTAAATTGTCTCACCCACTGAGACCTGATATAGTGACACTGTATGGAGGGATGAGTTATTCGCCTTTACTGCTTTCCCATAACAAGCATTGTCAGGCACTAATACACTACACATACACTTATTACATGCTGTTTCATTGTCCCATCTTTACCCTTTTCACAAATTCTTTTAGCAGCTGAACTCATTTTCTCTAAGCCCTAGATGCTACTTTTCATCACTTCCAATGTCTTCTATCTTGCTTCATCACCTTTCCTCACCTTCAGTGACAATCACAACCTGCATACATCTTCCATGAATTTAGGCAACATTGGAAAAGTAAGGGCATGGTCCAAAGTCCATAAACACTTCCTACAGAGTGCTACCTGTAAAGACAGAAAAGCTCAGAACGCAGAATCAGGGAAGTTTAAAGGCTTGGAGACACTACCATTTCAAGAGATGAAAAGAGAACATCTGATAACAGAATGCTGAAGAGGCTCAAAAACCGTATGGGCAGCTGCTGCTTGTCTGTTCTTAGGCACACATGGAAGGTAGCAGCTGAAGAAAATGGAACAAATCACAAAGAAAAAGAGAAATACTTTTTCAAGAAATCCACAATTGTATAAATTGATTTCCAGCAAATATCATTGGCTTCACAGGATTAAATATATATGAACTATAAGAAAAATAAATCACAGTGTTCAAAACTGAAAACAAGAACAAATTTCCAGTGAAACTTGTTTTTTTTTTTAATTTCCTATAGAAAAATAAATGTCTTTTTGTTCCCAAGGTTTTCTAATTTTCACAAGAAAATGTAAAACTCTACTGCTGAAAAATGTATTTTCCATAACAAAACATTTTATTTTTACAGAAGTGAAAATATTCCAAATATTCAGATATATAATATCAATTTTCTTCTTTTAAAGCAGAAGTCAGGCACTTTGTGCCTGGGTTAAAAATAAGCAGGGCAGATAATCGTTTTTTTATGTCTGTCTGTTACAACCATCTTCCTAACAGTTGAACACTGTCCAAAGTAAGAGTATGTGGACCACTGAGCTGATTCAGTATCATAATTCCCATGGCCTATATTTAGTGAATCTCCTATGATTTAAGCATGCTCTCATTTCAGGCAAAAAGTACAATATATTGCACACATTATTCTAACATACATATTTCATTTTACAATCAAATTTTAGCTCTCTACCTGAAAATCTACCTTTTGTTACCACTCAAATAAAAGGAATAAAAGAATAAAAGCTCATTTTCACCAGTACATACATAAATGAAATTGAAAAAAGCCCATGTAGAGTTTGTAAAATGTTTAGAAATATTTTCTTCATTGCTCATCCATCTCTTTATATATTTCCATAAATGAGTACAAGAATAAGACTTTTTTTTCTAACTCTAGGAAACAAAACAGTTCACACATTTAAAGCAATATTTTATTGGAAAAAAAGTTAGTTATTTTTTCTGTAAAAATATAAATTTATAAGGTTTCACAGCTGAGCTTACTATGCTCATGAGGGTTAGAACATATTTTTATACAAGAGAAAACTACCTACAGTTTGGGGAGAGCAACATTTTCCATATTATTAGGTACAGTGGGACTAGCAAAATGAGGAAATTCATGTTTTATGAGTTTAAACAAAAATCAAAGTTACATAGCCATGCTAAACATCAACCTTTGTTCTGTATGTTACTTTTGGTAAAAAGGTCTAGAAGGCTTAACAACTATAACTTTGAACTTTGGGTTTCTTCTAAAATTCTTCTAAAAATCAGCTAAGCACCTGATTTGGAGAGAATAACTAGTTACAGCTTTCTGCAAACCAATTTAAAATGCTTTTGCTTGGCACTTTATGTAGCATTCATATACAGAAAAAACAATATGTATGTTCTGCATTATTTTGCATTTATTGCAATTGGTTATTTTGCAAACTGAAATCTCAAATTTCCATACTCCATAATCCACACTTCAGTGAATTAGTGAAATAACCAAGACACTTTACTATACAAAATTTAAATAGATCTTTAATCCTGAAACTTTTATATTACTTCTTACAATCAGAAAATTTTGAAAATCATGACTTGCACAGCTTTCATTTACATGAATTCATTCATTTAAATAATTTTTCTGGAGGATTTCTCAAGTGGAGCATGACCCAAAGCTTCTACAGTTGTCAAAGGACTTCTTTGCATTGAAGTCTCAAAATACAGTACTGCAGATTTCTTAGAAGGAGAAATACTTGATCTGATCTCAAAATCTCTGGCCTAACATATGTATTTACTCCCAAAGGAATGTGCCTTGCACTAGCTATTCTTCCTCGGACGATTAGCAGTCCAGAATGCACAGGACATGTAATTGATCATGTTTAGAAGGCAATTAATTTTGTCACTGAATGATAATGAAATTTCAATATTACATAGCGTACGCTAGGAGATAAGAGCTTAAACTAGTAACGACTTGAGGGCCTATAAGAGAATTAAGTAATCTTGTGTAATCAAAATATAGTTCTGAGCATTTTTAAACTGCTAAGAAGCAGAGCTATGAATGCATAGCTTCTATAGTCCTTTCTTATGAAAGGCTTAGAAAAAAATCATTACTTGATCTTCTTTATTTTCTATTTATAAGTTAGATTTGGATGTTAAGAAACTTAGTAGTGAAAAGCAAGCAACTGCCTTAGTAAGTTAATGAATGAATGCCACAGGCAGCAGTGGCAGAATTTTAGCAAATATTTTAATGTCATTTAAAATAGAAGAAAAATACTTAGAAAAAAAAGTGATACATAGCAATAAAAGTGTTAAAATATAATAATGCAAAGTTTTTGTGGGTAAATGCCTATTGCAAACTGACATATAATTCCACTGAAGTTAAAAGATTTGTCTAGTGATTTCAAGCTAGACATATTAGGGTCATTTTTATTAGAGCTAAAAAACATTAACTGTACATGTCCTTTTCTTCCTTTAAATCCTTTCAAACAGCTGCTCGCAAGATGAGCTAATACTACCTAACCATTTAGAAAGAAAATATTGTGATACTTAGACATACATGGAAAAACAGCACAATCTGGGGGTGGGGAGCAAGCTCAGAATTTATATGAACATCCTCATTCAAATAGGCCCAGTGTGGTTATCAATTTTAAGTCCAGAGCAAAACTCCAACAACAGAGCTCCATGTATTTTTCCGCCTTCTCTTGATCGACTACTACATCCATACATAAAACTGAAGCATCATGAAAAGCCATTAAGATAAAAGTTTTAATTTATTCTATCTGTATTTCTCTAGCTGCTTGACATAAAGCTTTTTTATTATGACATACCACATGCTAGAGGGCACAAGAGACCTTTTTGATTGTGTAGTTAAAGGAACTATTAGGAATATGAAATCATTATTTCTGGAGGATTCAGGACACTTTTTTTTTTTCCTGTGGACAGCTGCTGGCTATAGAACTGAGACAAATTTAATTCAGGAAAATATCCTAAGTAATGGAGCCAGAGAGGCTAAATCGGAGCGGTAAATATTGCTAAGCCATCATTACTTGCTAAATAGCTATTAGTCATCTCTATTTTTTTTACTGCATGCTTAAAGTTCTAAAGAGCGATTGCTTGTGATACATTCTTAAACAAAACAGAAAAATCTATCCTCTAAAACCACAGAGCTCCGCCAAGGTAGCCTTGAGGGTATAGTTTAAACCCCTGAAGTAAAGAATTCCACATTTCAAGGATTTAAGTGAAAATAAAACAAAATCCAGACTCATATTTTCCCCCAGAAGAACAGTGGTGAGGAAACAGATAATAAGAAAAGACAAGGGAAGTTAACTGTAGAAGAGAGAGCATGAGGAGAAGTACAAGCAGTGTGTGAAAACAAAAATAAAACAAAACCCCAAACATCCTGCCATAAATACAGCATGCACTTGAGGACTTTCTACATCTTGCAGAGTTTATTTCTACATAGAGTTTAGTCCAAGATGTGTCTGTCTGTACATGCTTGGCTACAACTGGAAATATTTTCACTTATACGCTTAAAAATGAAGCTCTTTTTCCAGAAGAGAAAGTGAGAACATCATATTCTTGGACAAAATGCATGTGTCCAGAGAAGTGCAACATTGCTAAAATGAATTAGAAATGGATAGAAAATGATGGTGATTAACCTCATGAAAATATTAAAGGATAAAAATATGATTAGGGGCAATCATCTAATTTGTTTCTCTCATACATATAGCTTGAGAGAGGAACCAGTCAGAGCCCAGGAGCAAAAAGGGTTATTTAGAAAGAAACACATTTGTCTGAAAGTCTGAGGCAGAAGTCTAAACGTACAGTGGTGCATGGGGCCTGCATCGTTCCATTTAATTACGGCAGCCACTGGGGTGAATCAGTAAAAAATGAGTGATGAAATGATGGGACTAAAACAGTGACAAGCACAAACTTCAGATGCAAAATTGCTTCAACTACAAGTCAGATAACAACACAGACTGCACAGGTGAAATTTCTGCTCATTCCAAGGCCATGCCAAGTGCGAAAGAAGACCTGATAACCAAGGATCCAAACAGCAGGTGCAGAGCAGGGATTCAGAAAAGAAGCTGACTAAACCAAGCCCATCATTCAAACTGTGGGGTAAGAAACCTATCCACTCTCTTAAAAAGCTTATTTGGGTAAATAAAAGGCAAATAAAGCACAGTTCTCCCTACACATATAACAAGTAACAATCAGGCATTTGTCTGCTCTGAGCTCTGAGAAAATCCAAATGATACATACGGCATGTTGCATGAAATGGCTTCAGAAATGGCTTCTGAAAAATAAAGACTAAGGGAAAAGAAGTTATTGAAGTGTATGTTATTTAAGTGTATGAGCTAGAGTATAATGAGCACACTGAAGAGGTGTTAAAAACAAGATTTCTTTCATTCACATATAGTAATAATAGCAGAAGTTCTGTAAATCTGATAGATTTATTTATGCATACTGATGGGTTTTAAAACTGTTTAATATTTCAGATCCAGTTCACAATTCCTATATGTATTAAGAAATACTTGTTACTGAATACTTGCACGGTTTTCTCAACATGAAGCTGAATGGTGCTAATAAATCTGCCAGGTGGCAAGTACTAGAGTCCAGGGGATTTACTCAGCATGGCACTTTCTGGCTGCAAGTTGTCTCATTTTAAAATAAATGTCTAAATACATTCTAATATATGCATTACTGTACCTGATAAAGAAGTGCTCAAAAAAGAGCCTCAGTGTGACCTTGCTAGCTCGGATGTGAACTTCGCTAACTGCTAGGTTAGGTGAGATGAAGCCTATAAACTTTCCCACTAAGAGACAGTTTTTGAAGTCAAATTACAGAGATGAGAACCCAGGATGCAAACTCATAGCTAAACTAACCACCATAGTGGAAATCCAGTATCACTGAAACATCGTGTTGTAATGACCAATTTATTTAGAATTCATTATCCAGCTGTCAGACCTCCCTGCACTGTCCTGATGGAGCTCCAGACGGAATACAAATCCTGGCCAAGAAGCCAACTGAGCTGCGACTTCAGCTGTCAACCACCTTTTTTCTTTGTGGAGTAATTGTTATTTCCTGTCATTGAAAGGCATCTAAACAAAAGGCTGTGGTTCCATTAAGTGATGAAGTAATGTGGAGTGAGAAATACTTCTGGGACATGGTGACTTTCCTGATTATAATGATGTGTTCAGTTGTTAGTTCAGCATTTTTTTTGTCTTCAACCAACCCACAGCTGCATTGAAAAGAATTTATATATATATAAATTATATTAATACATATATTAATATATACATATATATACATATTCACATTATATATATATATATCTTAACAGCATGCTCAGAAAAGAAAGGTACAATCCCAAAAAAAGCCTTCCTTATTGTCAAGATTAAAAATTAATTAGGCCTTAGTAAGAAAACACAGAAGAGTGAGATTCAAGAAATTAGATCATTGTTTTTCTTGATATATTTTTAAACTTGTAAGTGCTTGTTTTAGTCAACAGGGCCTGAAATCAGTTTATTCAACAGCAGCTCAGGCAAGTTCAAATTCTGTCATCGTTCTGGGAGCAGTGTGAGAAGCTCTGAAGCTACAATTGCTACATGAAGGAAGTGCAGAGTGCACTTTTCAAATTATACCTGATCGTAGAGAATACAGTTGGCGTAAGACAACACTTACAGACAATTAAAACCCAAAAGAATAAGCTAGAGCCTGCAAGAGCATTTAAAAGAGCCATAAAAAATATAACCTGTGACAGAAACAAGCAGAACGAATCAATGGAAACATGAGAGCAACCTAGCAGGTGTTCACCATGGACCCACTGTCTAGACACAAACACAAACAGTGGAAAATGTAAAAGTTAGTCATCTTGTAGCAACATGGCCACACACAGGTGGATGCCTCCTGTGCAGTTAACAACAAAAAAGAATACTCTTTCTACAATGTACGTACTTCCTAACTGCATCTGAAAAGACATCCCCCTCCCACATTTTCTCCAGAACACAGTTGTGAGTAAACAAATAAGCCCTGCCTGCCCACCTCCCTAAACGACGCCAGGACATAATGACCAACTAATATTGCCTAGTCCATGACATACAGTCATCAAATCGGGTGAAGAAATCTTCAAACTAAGTATCGACTCAAGCGAAAAAGAGGTATTAAGTGATTTATTTAGGCAAGGAATTAAAAAAAGGGCTCTATGAATCAAAGTGGGATCTGGACCTACCTTTTTATGCAGATAGCATATGCAGTAAAACCTTAAATTTTAAAAGATGTTAAATAAATTTGTGAGATTTTTTTTTTAGTATTTATACAGCATATACAAGGCTGGATGCTTGATGTCCATGCCAGCCTTCTGGTATGTGTATCTATTCCTGGTATGTGTTCCTGTGTCACATTTAAAAATTTCTCAGTCTTGGAGGTGTTTGAATTGCTAGTCTCTTAAAGAAGGAAATACCCAGCACAGCTGTCATGACATATATAATGAGCTGCTACATATCAAAAGCTCTGGACATTCTAAATGGCTCTAAATTATAAATCTAACTTTAAATAAAATGCAGCTCAAATTATCACCTAAGATATTAATTTACTTATCTGAAGTAATGTATAATTCCTCACCAAGCAAAGTTTGGGAATCTCTCTTTTAAAGGTCAGCAGAAGGTTACGTGGTCTCTCCAAAACTCTCTTATTAACATGGACAGACTGACATTGAGAAAAAACATGTACTCTATGTATTTGTATTCTTTATTTATCTATTTAGACCTTTTTTTCTTAATGGTGCCTTTCAGATTTTTTTAGGCATATTAAACCCATTAAGAGTACACATTCTAAACAAAACACATCAAAAAGATCATAAAAAAAGACAGGCCTCTAAAAGAATCTCCTAAAATACATGAGACATTGTAAAAAGTGTGTAAGAAAATGATGCCAGGCCAGGAAAATATTTTATTTCCCTCGAAAAGTAAAATCTTGGATTACCTGTTGCTTATATTGCTAAAGCACAGAATGCTAGCCTAAATGTTAATTATGATAATTAATATTATTTTGCATTCATTATGCACTGATTTTGCCTTCCTTACTGGGTGCCTAATGCTACTAATTGTAACTATGTCAAATTCAGTGGATTCTATTTTAGTTACCCGCTTCTTTGTTTGTAAAAGAACATCTGGAAGATTCTGCTTTCCTAATGACAGTCCCAAATGACAGTGTACAATCTCGTGTCTAATAATCAGCTTCAGTAGTTTAGTATCGTAAACAGGAGTGTTTGTGTGTGTATACATTCAGGGAGAGTTGGGGAGCCCTAACTATCACACTACTCAAAGCAATAAAAATAACTTTACTTAAACCCAGAAATTTCAGCCAAGTCCCTCAAGTCTAACAATACTTTTTTGACAGATTCATATTAGTAGAAATTCAGGCAAGAATTAGTTCCAGCAACCTGAAGCAGAAATAGAGTATGAAACACACAACCAGCATATGTTAAGTAAGGCCCAAGTGGAAAATGAGTTTGGACATTAGACCACAAATGTGAAGACATACTTAATGTAATATGAAAGTCATATTTGAATATCACGTTTAAAAACCCCAGACTGGACTGTCTTTCACTTACCAGCCCTCTGGGGAAATATACAGTTACATTTCATTACAATGCTGTTGAGTAGGGCTGTGTCTTAAAAAAAGAACAGCCACCTCTCCCTCACACACACATTCATGGCAATGAAAGCACAGACTGAGCACTTAGATCTCGCTCTCATTCCATGAAACAGGCTACAATAACCTGGCTATCTGAAGACTTTCCTTTTGCCCTGCAAACCCAGATAACCTGGAAAATTCTTCATCCACTAAAAGGCACATGCATTTTTTCTTCACTGAGACCATGCTTTGCCAAGAGATCCTGGTACTTGCAAAGCTTTCACAGACATCTCTGACCATCTTATTCTTTTCCCCAAGGCAAAATAAATCCAGACTTTGCATGCTTTACAGCAAAATGTAAAATATTATTATTGACAAAAGCCTTCCAATCTGAGTAATATTTCAGGAAATTCTAAAGATAAAAAAAAATAATTTTTTGGAAAACCTGATGTGGAAACCACCATAATGAAGGAATTAGGAAGTAGCAATGTGTAGAATACAGTTATATGCACACTGATGTTTATGCTTTGGAAAAATCCCAAGCAATGATGAAAAAAAAATAATATATTTGCTCAAACATACCTGTATGACTATAATTTGAAGGACCTAGAGTCTTTTTGTGATTGACATTCAATTTTAAAGTACTTAAGCCAGGCGCTCCAGACTACAGTTTTAAAACTGTTTAAATTAAATTCCTTGGTGCAAGTCAGGATGGACTGCAGAAATAGGAGTTTGACCTGGTTTTGTTGACATAGAAAACCCTCCCTTTGTCCGCATTGCCCTTGTCGGATTTCCTTGTATATTACAAGCTCAAAACCCTTAAGATTAAGCAAGAGCAAAATACTTCAATACAGCAAATATGCGGCTACTGTATAATTAAATCTTTTTCCTCCTCTCTTTGATGCTCTGATTTCCTTGTAAATGATAGTTTGATTTTCTTTCTTACACAACAAAGGCATTCTGCACAGTTAATGCAGTCTGTGAAACCCCTTGTGGATCTGTGCTTTTCTGTACATCATGAAAAGGCAGCCCAGAACATACTATGAATTTATCAGAGGCCTGGAGGGGTAGTATGAAAACAAAAGGGTGGAATCCAAGGCAGGTGCAGTGCAACACACACAGCTTTGGGTTTAGGATCATTATTTGTTCTGTATTTAAAGCTGTAGGACTTGGCAAGAAGACGTACAAACCCTACCTGGGAACCTCTACCAAGGGACGCTGAACTGAATCAGTCCTGCAGTTTGTGCTATCCTCACTGTCACTCAGAGAATGGAAGGCTGCTTTTCTAGCAGTGCTGGGTGACATAGAAGAGAAACAATGACAAAATCACCTCTGATCCCATTCACATCTTAATGTCTAACAAAACCAACTCTTATTTATAAACCTGTTTATTCCCTGATCATTAAAAAAAATATATTTCACTTACAGTTTGCCATCTTGTCTGTTTCCAGACATGCTCACCCTTTCTCAGGTGCGCTGGAGAGGCATCGGGCCCACTATTTGCAGCCTTAAATGGTTCAGATTCCCATATTTGCCCAGAGTAGCTCCATGCCAGAAGAGTCTGAACAATAACAGAGAGACACAAAGCAAAACCATCAGCAGCACCATTGCTGTCAGTAGTAGTAATGTATGAAAAAGCTCAGTAGGTGACACCCACATCCAGTTAGCAGCACAGCCAATAACACCTTCCCAAGGGAGTTCATGCGGTCAGACTTCTCTGGTGGGTACTCCTGGCATCCAGCCACCAGCAGCTCAGGAACACCCTGAGACCAAGGTCACCTCTTTCTGCTTTTAAGTCATTCACAGCTTTTCTTACACTACTTTGTTTACTTGCTTTCCACCATACCAATGCAGGAGCAATGAATTCTACAGTTGAAATACACTTTAAAAAATTAATTTCATTGTATTAAAAATTCGTTGTTTATTTTTTTTCAACCTGACACATGAGACTATTATGAGAAAACGTCCACCTCTTGTATTTTGAGAGAGCTCTGGATCAACCTTCTCTTTGTCAGCAGTCATTGTATCATACCTCCTTCAGTCAATTCTTTGCTATGTTGAGGGGTTCTCCTCTACTTAATCATTCTTGTGATCATACTTAATTATGCTGCCATTCTTAGTATTTTTAATAATTTTTAATAAGTGGGTTTTTTTTGTATTTCCTCATGAAGAAGGGGAGAACAGAGCTGCACGTAGATTTAAGGATTGTTTCTCTCTACCTTTTTCTTACTAATCCTAATATTTGATTTACTTGTCTTATTACTTCTAAATATGGATCTGACTTTATCATACTCCGTATAGTACCAAAATCTTTTTCCAGATTCCTCCATTGTGAATGCTTAATTGAGGCTGTTTGATCATATGTAACTCTTCACACTTATCATCTGGATTAAATTTCCTTTCTGATTTTATGCCATGGTACTCAGTATCAAGAGAACTTCCCTCACCATAGGGTCAACTTTTGTTTTACTTCTTACTTATAGTCCCCTCAGTAAACTCTGTCATGTCCCTACTCGCCCTCTGGTGACTCTCTTTAACTTATCTTTATCTCTGGAGACTACAGTGGAGTCTTTGTCACATACGTCCCGAAAATATAAATGTACCTTGAGAGGAAAAAAAAAACCTGAACAGGAGGACCCTAAGAACTTGCATGGAAAAATATGTCAGGACTGAGAAAGGAAGGAGATGTAGAGGTAGACCAAGCATTTGGGAAAGAGTAATACCTGGTTACTAGCTACTACTGACAGTAACTAGGAACTAACAAGCTGACAAATTCATCAAGATTTTAACTTCAGATTCATTGTATAAAGTGTACATATATATGTATATATATGTATAAATGCAGCCAATGGATTCTCAGAGGAATTTTCCTTCCAGCTATCAAATGTCATCAATTTATTTTAAGTTTACAATTACTTTAAAATTTTTCTGTTACAACATTGATTTTGTCACTATTAAAAATGTAGCACTGAAGTTTAATTGCTTTTCTTATGCAAACAGCTTTTGAAATAGAGGCAGAGATGTAAAACTTAAATGCTTTCTTGTAAAAGTGTTGAAATGTATTTAAAATTTGCCTTCTGATACTAGATTAATGTAAGCACTATGAAAGAAAAAAAACAGACTGTTACTTTGGAAACCAACACAGACTTATCACTGGGTGTTCAAATTCAATACCTATTAATGCTTATACATATGGTATTAATTCTGCATTAATTCTGTCAAAAGTGATATCATACTCCAAACGTCCAAATTATGACATCACTAAAACAACTTTGCTCTTCATGGGTTTGGAGTATGACTGTGCCAGAATGGACTAGAATTTATTCATGTAGCCGATTCTGACAAGTTAGGTTTAATTAGTTCATGCCCTTATAATGAACAAGAGGCTCTGTTTTTGAAGATTTGCCAGAATAGTTTCTATTCTCTTCAACTTAAGTGCCAAATGCGTGCACTCCTTTATACTATTTATACCTTTGCCTATAATTACTGTTCCCTAAGGTGTGATTGTCCTATTTCATAAGAGTTTGTGCAGCTGCCAACATGAAGATGTAAATAAATTGTAATACCGTTGCTATGAGGTGTAAAAATCCCACAGCTCATATCCAGACCCTTGTATAATAAACTCAAGTAAACATTCCATTTCCTGTAAGCGATTGTGGCTTGTGACTAGATTTTAAAAAAGCAGTGCCGTAAGTCATCACTTATTTAATGATTTGCTGAAAACAAAGCCATATAAGAATGAAACAAATAAAACAAAAATGTGTTTGTACAAACATTTATCTTTATGAAGAAGAAATATCTGTATGCAAAGTTGTTCACTATTATTTGACAATATTTGGAAGGTGGTCACATTTCCATTTACTGGTAAAAATCTCAAGATGAAGCTGATATGCCAAAAGCAGAAGCCAAAGGTGGCTTAAAGGTCACCTCAGCACTATTTTGAACTTACTGCAACCTTTGCAAAGATGGTCTCAACTCCATACAAGATGTTTTTAGAGGTTGCTATAGCTTACTGTATCATGAGTTGAATATGACAGCCAGCAGCACGCTCAGTGAAAGCTCAGATCTACTCTTTCAAAACAGTGAAGTGGTAGGGACCATCCTTTCAGCATCCATCACGCTTCGTCCCCTCATAAGCCAGGCAAACTGCCATCTCCTTTGTTTTATAAAGAAAATAGCCATGCTTTGCTGAAGAACACGTTTTTTTCCTTTATTTTCAAGTGATTCAGGTGAACATTTCACTATTCTTTTCTCGTCATGGCATATATTCTGCTGTCTGCTCCCTCAGTTGAAGCTACAAGGTAGTCATATAATTTGATAGAAGAATCATTTAAAAACAAATACAGGCACAATTCAGTAGGAGGCACCAGTTCAAAATGAGTAACAAACTGTGAGGTTCAAGGCAAAAAAATAAATCAAATCTTTTCAATAGAGAGGTTTTGAAGATGTCAGGAGGGCAGATAAAAGAAGTATTGGGTGCTGAGGGGAATAAGAACATGAGTCAAGTATGTCTGGGATCCCCACCTTAAATTCGTGAGTTAAGTTGATTCAAACACCGGACTACAATAAAATCTTCAGGCCACTTTACATCAGCAGGTGTTTTATATCACAATATAAGCTAGTTTACACATGTTGCAAGATTTTTGAGCTCTTCGCAGAAGTCAATTCACTTGGTTCCTGTAAAGCCATTTTGCCTAAAGACCACGAATTCCCATGCTCCAAATTCAGCTGTGGGAACTGTTAGCTGGGGAGGTGGTGCTTTCACGAGGCTGGGACGTAGACCTGGAGTCAAGGGACACTGCATTTGATCAGAGCTCTGTCCCTAGCATTCCGCATGGCAACAGTCAATTCATTTCAATAGCCTGAGCCTTATTTCCTCCTGCTGCTGCTTCCCTTTTTTGGTCTGTAAGCTGCCTGTGTTGAGGGCTGTCTTTGACCACACGTTTCTGCAACACCTTTCCAGCTGTAGGCAGCAGTGCAATAGAAAATATGTTCAAATACTATCCATTACCTACATATTGATTTTTAAACTCTGGTATTTTATATTCTACCAAACCTAGCAAAAAGTAAAAGGCCATATCCTGCTGGAAAAGGGGGAATCCCATCTCTACAGTGGATAATCTATTTCTGGTCTTAATGAACTGTGGGTTATTGAACCTTAAACCAGTCATTAGTCCAGGACTGAGTATTACATGGCCTGGGAAGCAGTCCAATGTAATTTGGGGGTGGGAGGGTGGCTCAGAATTCCACATTCGTGAGGAAAGCAAGAAATATTTTCCTGGCAGGTTGGTTTAAAAAAATGGCAGCTGTATTTAATTGCTGGGAGGGTCAGATTGTTAAAAACAGTCCCTGTGGAAATGGATTAGTGCATGGGAGGACGTCAAGGTGCAAGATAAATGGAATTTAGTACCGTCTTATAGCTTATTATCTGGATAGGAATGGCACATGCTTTCCATGTGTACCTGGCAAAGCACGCAACGCTACACGTTGCTGGATGGGCAGTATTGCTGCCATGGCTCTGAAACGACAACATTGCATGAAGGGCAGAGCTGTGAGAGAGTTGTGCAAG
Organism: Crypturellus undulatus; assembly: GCA_013389825.1. Classification (NCBI taxonomy): domain Eukaryota; kingdom Metazoa; phylum Chordata; class Aves; order Tinamiformes; family Tinamidae; genus Crypturellus; species Crypturellus undulatus. Next base: position 218,998 of record VWPW01017276.1, on the reverse strand, counting down.
TTATGCAAACTTGGTACAAGGAAACCCTTTCCATCAACAGCACAGATTGCATGTTTCCTTTAGGACATTACATTTTTCAGGAAAATGATTTTATAAACATGTGAGTCATTTAAATGGTTGGTGGGTTCTCTGGTTTTATTCCTCTTTTCATAAAGTAGATTGACTCTGAAAGTGTAGTATGAGTCTAAATCCTTCAGCAGGGGGACTGAATAATGATCATACTTGTAGATGTGATATCTCAAAAATCAGTTTATAAAACAAAGGATTTGATTTTTATTCACACAAGAACACAATTATTTCCTTTCAGAGCACACAGTTACCCTTCCTTTCGTCATCAGACTTGTTTAGTAAGGTCTTCGTGTAAATCAGATCTGTTCTTTAAGCGTGAATTTAGATTCTAGTATCAACTCTGCTGAACAGATCAGGCTACCCCTGTCCTGTAGTCTGGCTGAAGGACAGTCCGTTATTTATTTAGAAACAGAAACATTATTTAGGTAACATAACCAAATCAGCATGAAAAAATATTGCTATGTCACTTTTTTTTCTACCTATGCTTAAGGAGTATCTGATAGCATTAGAAGAGTCTCAATCAGCAACTTTCTTAAGAGGCATTAATAGTTCAACTAAAAAGGCTGTTAGCAACAGCTGTGACGAGAGTAATGTCTGGGTTTGGACCCAAAATCAGAGTTTGCAGGTAAGATCATGCATTCAAGTCAATGCTAAAACACTTGCATGCTCACCTGGGGTGAGGGGAAAGGGCAGGTGTTCGTCTGACTCTATCAGACCTGTACTTCACCAGTCAACAGCTCATGCCTCTTGGCCCCTTTCTATTCCATGCCAATTCCTGGCCTTTCACTGGGACTTCATTTTCTCAAAAGTCTCTTGTGAAGGGCTTTGTCTAATCTTCTTGAGAAATAAAAATTAGTTACCTCAGTCAACTTTTGGTTAGCCTTTTTTTAATAATAATTACTCTAATTGTTTTGCTTATAGTCACCTGTACTTGCCAGTGTGTGCTTTTTAAGCATTTGCTATTGTTCTAAATTTCAGGTTAGAATCATTGACCACAATTAAATTCTTACTAGCAGTTCAGCCATCTCCTTTTTCTTTCCATTTTTTTGCAAGGCCTTGTGAACTGACTTTTTTCCAGTTTATAAGCTTTTCTACTGACAGTCCTTTTATGAAAATCTTTTTATAGATACTTCAGCTATGTCTGAGGAGAGTCTTAATGTAAACATTGGTTTATTTCTTTTCTCTAATAACCATATTGTCCTTAGTTTCTCAATGATGAATAAATCAATTGGCCAATTTTCTCTCACTGCTCCCACTTTGAATTAATATACATAATTTGTTAGTGTTTTTGTTCATTTTTATCTAAGTCACCTCACTTTATCTTTTACCTCTGTCATTCCCATTTTCCATAAGATCTGCCCCTCTCCTTTTTTTGGACTAGATTACTATTTTCTGAAGGTTACCATTTTGTCTCAAATAACATCTTGAACCTTGCAGTCCAACTAGACTAGCCTTTAATTGGCTTTTTATTTTCTTTTTTTGTTAAGGTGCATTCATTCCTCTGTGACTCCTGGGATGCCTAAGAAGCTTCCATGCTGAGCGTAAGGATTTTAATTTCCTCACTTTTGACTTTAGGGTTTTCTAACTAACTTCCTCCCCCCAAAATTTTCATTATCAAAAGTTTAGTGTCACAGTCCTGCATTTAGTTCAATCACTCCCTTGAGAAAGCTGAACTTAATTATGCTGTGGTCACCGTTAATTAGTGGCTCAGCGATAGTTACTTCTTGAACCAACACTTGTATATTACATAGGATAAGGCAACTTTCTCTCATGTGTGTTGTAGAACTGCTATAAAAAAGAGAGTAAGAGGTCAAGGATTTTTTTCTCTAAATCTCCAATTCCATAGGATGAATTTCTATGCAGACATTGAAATATCCCATTAGGACTATTTTAAGCCTGCTGACACTTCACACTTTAATATTAACTTTTGCAAGATAAGAAATTTGGTCATAGGTTACTAAAACCTATAGAGCATGTGACCACTGAATAGACTTGGAATATCAACTATCAACACTTTCTGCAGAACAAAATGTTTGAAAACGTCGGGAAAAATGATGATTATGTGTAATCATATTCAGTATTATTTTAATAATGTGTTGGCCAATAACTTACAAGATATAGTAGTATTCTTGTATACAGGATAAATTTTCTGTGTATATTCTATTGAATCTTCCTGCATACACTGAATTCCTCTGCCTCATGATATAGTGTTATCATCTCTCTCTTACTTTCCCTAACTCTTATTTACCATTAATGAGTTGGCATGCAGAAAATCCCAAATTATTTATTTATTCTACACTTGGAACATAACTGTAATTACATTTTAATTGTTTTCCTGGATTTCAAGAGTGTACGTTATTTAGAATTATTTCTACAGTATCTTATTTCAATGTGATTAAGTAGACTCACATGTCTCTGAGAATCTGGGCCTCAACCCATCTGAGAGCACCCAGATGTTCACAAACAACAGCAAAGGAACCACTTTTACAAGAACTAATTAAAAGACCAAACATTTAAAGGAGCTGTACTTCAACCAAATACATACAATATGCTGATACTCACTTTTTTATAACTTACAGAGCTCATATGATTCCAGCATATGATGGCTTTCCTGTAGAATTCAGTGCTGTGTCTTCACATGGCTCGGGAGGTGTGCTTAAACTGGATCTTTCATCCCTCAAACATAATCAACATAATCTACAGGATGACGTAACCTATTTAAAATAGAATAAACGCCTGCAACTTGAAGGCAATGCCTCAATGTCAGGAGAGCTAACCCAATTTGTACATTTTTGGTCTATATTGCTTTGTGTAGCCTTGGCTTCAAAAATTTTCTAAAATTCTCCAAATTTGAAAATTCATATATATTAAATAACTAGCTTAAAGTCTTATAGTAGGATTAAAATACAAGAGTTCGACTCTCTTCTCTGCTACTGTTAGAGGCTTAGTCAGTGAGAAAATCCAGTGCTGCACTCTAAATTCTGATAACAAATGCCCTGTTTTGGTGAATGTTTATATCCTATAGACTCATTCAGCCCAGAATATAGATAGCTGTGATACTTCAGACTGAGAAATTCCTCCCTAGACACACACATGAGAAAAAAAAAAAAAAAAAAAAGTGAGAGAGAGAGAAAGGGGAAGAATGTGAGTTGAATGTTAACTTTTGATTTTTACAAGATAACTTCCCAAGACAGAAAAGGGAAAGGAGGCCAATGGTGGTGGAAATTCCAATGTCTCAGGTGAAAAAATGGTAATACAGCTTTTGGATATGTTTTAAACTTTGCCAAAAAGGAAATGGAAAATTAAGAGGTTCTTGGAAAACGAAGAGGCTTTGAATGAAGATCAAGACACTGACTCAAGAGAGCCTGAAATTCTACAAAGGCGATTGCCAGCTTGCGTCAGTGAGAACAAGTGGAAACAAACCAAAGAAATTTATCAAGTTACATTGGCAACTGAACCAAAAATGAAAGAAAAATGTGTTTATTCTTAATTTTTTTAATTACAAGGCCTAAGTAGCTTTTCCTCCTCACTGCTTTTGTGACTCTGATGCCCTTAGGCATTTTTTTTCTCTTTTTATTTTTTTCCTCATAGCTTTTGCATTACCCAGGAGGTCCAAAAAAGTCTTTGTTTTAATTTATGCAACAAAGGGGTTAATATTCCTGATGTTTTCTCTGCTGAGATGCCAAACAGGGTCACCAGATGTGATTCATAAGTTGTTCTTGCATGCTGCTTAGCAAAAGCACAGCTGTGGTTACACACTGGGGGTGGAGGGAAAGGGGAAGAGATCCTGACCCCATTGGAGTCAACAGAAGTTTTATTATTTACTTCAATGGGGCCACAATTTCAACTCAAGTATCTATGTGGGTCCTCTTGTTTGTTTTCCTTTGTTCAAAAGGATCCATATTGACACCATTGCAAGATTTCATAGAGATTAGATGTGAATCAATAATGTATTATTATTATAACCACCAATCTACAATATTGGATGACAAGCAAAATATAACTCAAAGCTTTGACTCAAGATGACACATGATGACTCGTGCTGTTTTGATAAAGAAAATTGGGTCTTCATTTTTTTCCCCTTTCCTCAAGAGTATTTACTTTCCTGAAAAAGATACCAGCAACTTAATGATAACATTTTGGAATTACTACTATTTTTCTGGCTTACGTCTATTCCCTCTCTCAACCCCCCTGTTTCTGCTTCCAAATTTTATAATATTTTGAAACAAAAACAACTAATTTTTTGACAGATGAAGAAAAAGATTTAGTGGGCTCTATCATTGCCTACAGAATTTCACTGAAGCTCATTCTTAGTATCATTCATATTTCTGAATTATTGAAAACAGTACATTGGATACAATTCATCACAGATTTAGCAGTCTAGTTTTTGTGTGTGTATTTCCTAAAATTCATTCTCCCTTGAAAAGTCTTTCAGCCCATTGAGCAAAGAACAAATTTATATAGTTAAAGATAACGGCAAATCCGTTATTTCAGAAAATGTTATGTAGCAACATGAATCTAAAAAGAACAGAATTTCATATGAGAAAAGTCATAGTTAAGATTACTCATAAGTTACAGATCTTAAATTCTACCCAGAAAAGGATCTTTCTCACACCACTTTCCATCAATTTCTACATAACTTTCAGTTATATAAAGTCAATCTATGATGATCATTTTCTGTGGTTTCTGCTCCTCTTGGTCCTTTGTCTGAAAATTGTAAAGCTTTATTCTTAGGTCATGTCTCCATGGGAATGAGTGCTCCATGATCTCTGCAAATACTGGACAGGCACATATGTGAGACTGAAAATGTGGTTGCATAAGAACATACTCAGTTTACCTTACTAACCTTCTTCTCCTTAAATTCAGCTATAAGATCATACTGTAGCTAGAAGTGTTTGCCTTTTCTATAAAGCTTGTATAAACTACAGTGTAGCCTTTCGTCTGCTTCTGTTATCTTGACTTTGGCCAAATAGGACTTCTTAATAGCAAAGACAATTATGTCTTGAAAATCAGCATTTCCTGTTCAAAACTGGTGCTGTTTCTAGGGGAAAAAAAAGAGCTGGCTTGCTTTCTAATCACAAATTCTGGTTAATATCAGGATTAAGATTGGTTTAATACCTAGATTTTTCATTAAGGAAAATAATTATCATTATACTTAAAGTTTTTCTAAAAATAATTAAAATTTTACTGGAAGTTTTTCTTTGCCCGCAGCAGATTTTCTGACACATCATGCAACCACCTCTAGAATGCACAATACAATTCAGTATAAGATTTTCACTTCAGAACTTTGCATAGAGTTTCTTTTAAGCCTTTGTTCAAATGTCGTTAGATAAATGCTGCAGTGAGGACAGTCATTCTCTGTTTCTCAACTATAAACCAATTGCAATGAGTTGAATGCAGCACATGGGTTTTCTCTTTGAAGTGTACAAAGAATGTAATACTTGCTTCCACAGTTTAGTTTCTAAATGGCAGTGAAACAAATATGCAAGTATATGTTAAGATTACATAGGGATTATTTCTATATTTGTGGCTGTTACAATGTCCATACTACTAAACTCTTCCATTTTGAAAAAAAAAAAAAAAAAAAAGTGACCAAAGGCAAACTCCCTATTGGTCATGGACCTTTGCTGGATGCCAGAGTAAGCCAAAGAATTGTCTGTGAAAGTGCTCGTTTCGTTGCTGAGAGCTAAAACTATGCAGGCACTCGTCTAGCAATTTTGTAGTATAGATGTCCGAGCTCCAGCATCCATGTTTAATTTAACTTAATAATATAGGTGTAACCTACATTTTATTATGTACACACACCTTTTATGTGACATAATAGTGTATCAGTTTCAACATTTCAGCAATATTTGGCTGCATATTGAGCACCAGACCCAATCCAAACAGTCCTTCTCCCTAACCTACATAAAAATTATTTAGCAATGACACCAAATAAAGCCAATACTTAATCAGACAGGACATTTTCAATGGTCTGAAGTTCAGTGAATAAAATAATTATTTGCACTTACATAGGACTATTCATCCAGGCATCTCAAAGAGTTCTAAAAGTACTAAATAAGGAAAAGGCTGACTCTGGGACCATCTAGAGGACTGTAAAAAGAAGGTGGCTTAAATCATTATACAAATTATTTAAAAATGAGGAAAACACTGTTAGCTTCTGACATGCTGTATTTTTGTTACTCCACTGCTTTTGTTCGGAAGTAGCACAACTTGAATTTCCTTCCTTATAAAAGTACTGTCACCATACAGGCAAATGCAATATCTTAGCAGTTACTTTGCACTTTGAAAGCCTATTGTACAATTATGGAGCTCAGAATCATTTTGGTGAAATGCTTATAGAAGGGCACTGTGTAAAAGGTTTTGAAACACTGTCCATCAGGCTGGTATCTTAGCTCACCATGGAGACTCGGGGTGTAGAATGAGGAAATACTTCACAGTCCATTCATTTGGGCTGGATGAATCTGTTACGAAGCCCAGAGGAGTAATTTTAAACAGTAATATATATGTTATGAAGAAAGATTTTATTGCTAAAGAGTTTTATACCAGCTCTGGGCATTATCAGCCTTCACTTCAGTCTGATCTTTTGTGGCAGGAAGGACCACACTAAGGTCCTGCCCAGGAAAGCTCGGTTTCCGATGCCCAGTCATTGGCACTGGAGACTGCCTACGTGTACCATCCCCTGCGTGCTGTGTGTTATAACCCTGGTTTGGGTGGAGGGTCAGGGAATCTCTGAGGCAGCGAGGGAAGAGAGTCAAGTAAGCAGCAGGAAGAGTCTCTAAGTCTGATCCCAGTGAGGTCATACTAAGTATCAGTCCCAAAGCAGAAGAAAGGTTTTATTTTGCTTTGGCCTCTTAAGTCCACCGAAAGTCATCTCTTATTCGAGACTGTTGCACAGGGGAGGACTAGAGGGCTGGTTTTCAGTTTATAAATACACGTCCGGACAATTCCAGGCACATTTACTTCTGTTTGATTAGTTTGTTTCCATTTCTATCTCTCCTGCTGTTCTGTAGCAATGTCGCTGTTATTATCTCAACAAGTGTGTGTGCGAAATCCTGTTATGTATAAAATCTCTGCTTCGGAGATAGTGCCTGGCCACAACTGCCTGTGGCAGTTGTACAAAGGCAGAAGCACACAGGTACTTAGAATGCAGGGAATATCTGCATGGCACAATGAGATACCCAAATTCAGCTTTGGACAAGGCAGCTCACGCTGAAAACAGCATATGCATCCTGCATCCTGGCCTGAGGATCAGACAGAAAGATTAAATAAATTCCGAATGGGTAATTACACACCACCTACCTAAAATTCTTCTAGTTATTTCATTTCAGAGAATTATGTTTTACTGGCTTCCTATATAGAATTTTCTCTTTCTGTCCTGAAAAGCTGCGTAATGCTGTTTTACACTGCTCATAAAGCATCTGGTTTCTACTTTTCTGATTTCAGTAAGATGAAGCAAGCTGTATCAATGATGTAGCTTATAATCAGGTCTTAAAGATTTTGCTGGTTTGGACATTTTCTTTGAAAAATAGTTCTATAAAAGGTTCTTCATGACTAACACTAGATTATTAATGATAAATTCAAAAGGAAAAGACATAATTAAAATACAATAATTTCAAGCTTCATTCATCTTTTAATAAATGAGTACTTCCCTGTTCTAATTCTCCTTTTGACTTATTTTTGTCACCTATCATTCCTTCAAACACATGACATTCTTAATAACTGTTGAAAAAAGATTCTGTACTAATTTCCATTCTGATCTCCTCTTTTTGTTCATTCACACAAATCTAGAAACTACCCATTATAGTATGAGTTTCCCAGGCTTTATTTCTGCCTGACTTTAACAAAAATGTAACCCAGCCCAGACATTTTAGCCATTTTTAATAAGAGAAGAATAAAATAAATGGACATTACAATAAATATTGCAATATATAAAGTAGAACTCCACTAGAAATAGATCTGCTAAGTTTCACACAGTGAATAACTAAACAGTGGAAGTCGCGGTTGCAGGACACTGTAAGGACTAAAGATTAGAAAGAAGATAAAGGAATAAAACAAAATTCCCAGAAGATCTGTAACTCAAGTAATCACCAGTAATTTGGAATGGATCAATTCATATTCACCTTCTTTCCCGAAGAATTTGCTAGAGGTAACAGTCAGCGACCATGTACTTTTGGTTTACAAGATTCTTCACAGGCTTAAGTGTTAATTTTGGCAAGAAAATAGTCATCACTTGATAGCAATCCTATATAAGATAACTTCTATGGCTAAATATAGATGTTCCTGTGAGAGCAATTATGAAATATGATGAATAAAAACAGTAACGGAAGATACAAATTTTAGAACTAGACTTCATAAATGAAGGATAAGGTTTAGAAACATAAAATTGCCTTAAATAGCCTTAAATAGCTATGGTCAAGCATAGGAGTTCATTTTTAGGCTTCAAAATATCTCTGCCAGTAATTTTGTAAGAAATTTCCTATTCTGTAATCACAGTAGCTAATGCCCGCAGGTGCGGTGTCAGCGCTTTTTCCATTATACACAACAGAAGCCCTACCTATATTGGTCTAGATGGCTGGCAAACTCAACCGAGCACACCTAAAGTGAAGAAATAATACCAAGTGCGTCTGTTAATCAGTTTGATTATTTTAAGGTGGTGTGACAAACCACAGAGCAGGCATAGGATTAACAAGGATACCCCTTAGATTTCCTGTGACACAGGGGAGACCTCACAGTGGGATGTCACCACCGAACACCCCATTGGCATCAGGAGATATGAATGTTCACTGCGTGAGGTAGAATCACACATGGCTGTGGTGCTGAGGGCCCAGAAACACTGCAGCTGGCTGGATAGATGGCTGCACTGCTGCGCTTCCCCTGCCAGACTGCTCTGTCAGGCCATTCAAAGTGACTAGCCCAGCTTTCTACTAAAGGGTTCCCAAATCCAGTTTGTGATTGTGACTGTCCTAAAAGAGACATGTGGTTACCTCAGGAATCCTCTCATCCTTACAGATTTCTTATTAGGAAGTATATAAAAGGGACTGAAAGATACTCAGGTCAGCCTCAAATTAGCGTAGTGATCAAGCATAAACTAGAGTTTAAATTAGGAGATAAAAAGAAATTGATATACAGCAAGAGAGAAAAAAAATCTTTTCTAAAATATTCTACTTTTTGAGTACTCAAAGCAGCATATTCCTTACAGCCAGGTGCTCCAGCAGGTTTCAGTGGTCTGTATAAATTTTAAATTTCATACACCATCTAGATAAAATAATCCTAGTTATCACTGGCAGCTGCAACTCGCTGTTATCTCAGAAGCAGAGAGTAAGAATAGTGCTAGACTTAATTTGTCTATTTTACTTTGTTTCTATAGCAGCCACTCATCTTCTCATCTGCTGGAAATTTTACTTATTTGACCAATCAGTCACAAAAATGATACAAAAGGAGAGCAATCCATAACTACTCAAACAATGTAAAAGCTTGGGAAAGGGAGCAGCAGAGAGTAGCACTAAAAATGTTAATTTTGCTTCATTCATATCCATGTGTAACAACTATCACATTAGTGCAGGCAGTACACACAGCAACTGGTCCTGATATAGAAATGCAGTTTAAATGTGAATGGAAATAATTCTGCAACCCCCAAAAAGCTTTTGCAGAATTTAAAAATGTTTCTATTCTATCAAAATTGAAATCATTAAATGCATTAAAAGCATTAAATGATTATTTTCCTTTAATGAAAGAATAAAGGAACTTGCCTAGCCAAGAGCAATAGGTAACTTAAGGCAATATGTGACTTAAGGCACCTACGAGAATCCTGCTTTGACTAAAAGCTACTACTTTTGGCTGTCTTTTCAGGCGTTACCCTCCATGGGTTGCTTTCAATGGCTCTTGCTCGAGCTATTTCCACTTTAAAAAAATTAAATAACCCCTGCCTCAGGAACCTGAATCTTGCTTTGTATCCTTTGTAAATGCAATTTGGTTATTTTTCTACAGCTGTTGAGTTGTCTCTCTAATCCTTACAAAAACCTAATTGAAACTTCAAACATTTCATTTTTCTCTCTTTTTTTTTTGAGACAATTTTATTAAAAGCCTATTTTTAAAATAGCTTCAGCAAATTCTGAGAAACATGGTTCTCAGAGTGAAGAGAGATATTTTAATGCCACTAAACCACAGTCACTGAAGGAAAAGTCAAGTGTCAAGAAATTCATTGGTCTTGCAAATTATGTGATTGTTAAATGATATAATCTTGCAAGGACCTTTGGCAAGTTGGAAAAAATACAAAAAAAAGTAAGAAATAGCCACTGGGGAGATGAGAACTTGCATGGCACCAAGTAAACATTTGCTAGGCTGTCCATTGTGTCCAAGGTGAGAAAAAAAGTAGGGAGTTGCCTACTTATTTCCTAAGTGAATGCAAGAGTATAATATTGCAGTAGTGAGACCGAGAACTTCTTTTTCACTTCAGATATAGAAGAGCATGGCATTGGAGAGTTATTATTCTCAAATCTCTCAGGAGAACTATGGCAGACATGACTGGTTCCATAATCCTGAATGCCATTATTTGGGTCTTTTCTGTGTCACACTAGTTTGAGCATATATAGTATATTGCCTTTAATTAATTGAGTGTTTATGTGTTAAAAAGTTATTCACTTGTGCACAGAGTGATTTGCCAGGATTTATGATGGGAACATTTTATAATAGCAGCATGTGTTTCCCTACAATTTGTATAGGTTCATTCATTATAATTTTTCCTGATGTTTTGCCTACCATATTATTAACTTCCCCAAAGCAATGAAATACCAGCTTGTCTTCTAACAGCAGAGAAACTAGAGGAATAATTATGAACGTGGAAATCCCAGTGAAAACATGCTTCTATTGAAAGGGCCTAGTGGTCCAAATAGAAGCTTGCTGGATTTATGAAGTCTATAAAAAAAGCAAACATACAGAAAAACAGATGCTTTTTTTCTTCCCCCAAACTTGGAAGTCCTACACTTAGGAAAAAAAGAGGGGGAGGGAGGAGGAGAGAATGTTACATTTATGCCACTATTAACAAAAATTTATATTTTACTATAGGTTATAGAGTTTGAATAAATCATGAAAGTTTCAAGTTCTTGCCATGCATAACTATTTAATCATTTGGAAGTGTTCTTTTCAAAACTTAAGAGTTTGTGAGCATAGTGTTTGATTTGTTACTCCTTCAGTAGCAAAATGGCCTTCGGTTCAAAGGCATAGCTCTTCAGGACTCTTGGCTTGCAGGAATTCACAATAACGGGAAAACGAATAGCATTCACCCCCAGTGCTGGAGGGAATTTTTTTTCCAGGCTGTCAGTGACTAGGAGGGGGAAAACCTGGGAAATCAATTCCAGAAAGTGTTGTGGATCACTGGTTATTTTACAAAGATCCAAAGCTGACAGGACCACCATAGTCATTTGTGTTTATTGTTTGAGAGGTGCTTTTGGGGACCATCCCTACCCAAACCAACCTTGTTTGGGAAAGAAAAGGAGGGGGGTGAGTGTGGAGGGAGGGCGCGGGAACAACACCGAGAGGAAAGCGGGAGGGAGGATAAGCAACCAGCCCCCTCCAGCCCCGCTCCGACACAGCCTTCCCGGGGCTCCCCGGCCCGCTCGCGGCGCTGGGCGGTTCGCGTTCCTGCATGTGCGCTCCTCATTGTTATTTCTCACAACAAGCCGCTCTGCTCCTGCTCGCTGTCGTCCGGGTGGCCACTCATAAAAAATGTGATTTACATTCTTGTTTCAGGCTCTCCACCTTTTCACTTCCTGTTGCTTCTGCACTCTGTGTTTTCCTTGCCTTTCCTGTTCTTTCACTTTGAAAACTGAATTAATATACTTATATGCATTTTTCCTGTAGCCCTCTTTATGCAGGTAGCAGAGGAAAAATAATGAATACTTTTATCAGTAGAATTCTAAGTTTCTTTTATAAGGAATCTATATACAATAAATTCTTCAAAATAAACAGAGAATTTATGCATCATCTTGAGATGGCAATGTAATCCCAAAATACAAATGCGAAATTTTATCTCAGTTGCTGTTTTTCCTCCCTGAAATTTTTATATTTAAAAATGACTACATCAAAAAAAATCGTTACATTTAGACTGCAGTAACATCCATTTAAATTCCAATAACATTCATTATAATAGGTTGGAATTCTTTTCCATGTCATCTAAAAGCTGAATAAAACACCACAAACCAGTTAAAACTTGAAAAGACCACGTGGTGACAGTGGCTTTCATAGATCAAGTTGCGGTGTTTGTAAGCGTATGTCATGATGAAACCTCAAACAGCAGAACTTAAGTCCTTTGAAAGAGTTAAGACAATTTACCCCCACTGAGGAGCTGTCCCAGTGACTATAAATTTATACTCTGGCAGAAAGAAGGGTCATTTAATGCTTATTCACTGCCACTGAGTACCAAAGACTGAGCAGAAAGATCTGTCATCAGGTAGAACCTCTCTGACTGGTAGTATGCCTTTTGCTGTAAATCTTATGGATTCTCATAAAAAGAGGCCCATCCTGAGTCCTAGTTACCGTAAGAGATTAGCAATAGCCTTTGGTGTTTGTATAAACAAGCAGCAGCTCTGGCTGTTTGTATTTTATTCCCCTTCTGCCTTAAATTCAGATCACATTTTCTCTATTAGGCCCAAGGAGAGAAAAGTGATTGACTGGAAGACAATAACAAGCGAATAGATTCAGAATTTAAGTATGTGTCCAAGACTAGACTGCTCCCCTGAAATTTATCTGAATTTTTCCAGAGGTAGAGAATAATATAATACACCCACAGGTGTACTACCACAGTACTATCAGGTAGAGAAATTCTCTGCTCTTCTCAGGATGGTCTTTCTCTTATCTTAGCATTTGATTTTAAGGACCAAAGACATCCACTGGGCTTATACTTATGTTAGTATGCGGAAAACCATACCTGAGATTTTGGATTGTATGTAGTGAAATATCTTTTCTAGATCACTTTAAGTGCTTCCAGCATTATCATCCGCTCATGCACACATCTCTAACTACCCTGTGATTTTGATCTAATATCACTACCAACAGAAAATGAGTGTGGCAGCTCATTCAGAAAGCACTAGTGCAAGTTCACAACATTTACTAACTTCACCATAGGAGCAACGCCATGAGGTCAGGGCTGGTAGCCAGCAAATTCTGGCTTCTAATCCACATTCTCCTGTTTATATACAGAATGACACTAGAGCGGTAGCTTAAACCCCTCTGCCTCATTTTCCCTCCCTGTAAAATAAGAGTTCCTTATTTCTCACAAGTGTTCCAGGAATTAATTACTTTTAGGGGAGAAAGGGGGATAATTATATAGGTGATAACACTCTAATTTCTCCCTAATAGGAAAAACAAAAAAACGAAGAAAAAAATATTGCCAATCCAGAAAGGTGAGGTTTAAAATATTTTGGTGTGTAAATAAAAACAATAATAACATCTGCAACATAAAAACATCAAAGCATATTAAAAGACATTTTTGAAATTGGTTTCATGCATACCATGTAAAGTAAGGACTGCAAATATTCTTGTTTAAACCGATGTCGTAAACAACTAAAATGGAGTCATTAAATTCACTTCCTTGCAGCAGGCACTAATATAATTATTATGTTGCTTTATCCTATATCAGATGATGTGGTGGACTTTAGCTTCTGCTGTATTTGAGATGCAGAGAGACCGTAAAGAACAAGAAAGAAAAGAAAAAAAAAATCAGTATTCTAATCCCTTGGCTATGGAAACCAAGGCAAGGGAAGACTGAGTGATTTAAATTTGTCTAGACAGAGCATATGACAGAGCTTTAAATCACACTCAGGTTTCCCCACCTCCCAGACAACCTTGTCAGTCCCAAGACAACTTTGCTGCAAAAATATTAGTACCACCAGGCTGCTAGTTTGAAGCCTTAACTAGTACATTTGTGTTATGTTACACTTCAGCAAAATGGTGAAGGTCATTTAAAAGGCTATATAAGTCAAAAAACAGCAAGTACAGATGCTCACATCTGTAGACAGGGAACAAGGGCTCTCACTCGTGGTTAATGGTTCCAGTCATTGGGCCACGAGATGGAGAAAAGGAAGTGAAATCTTCACAAGGATACTTAAAGATTTATAAAATCATGTAGGAAAGAAAAGAAAACATTTAGAATCTCTCTGTAGATAAAAAGAGAAAAAAAAGAAAAAATAAGCAGAAGCAGCAAGTTCAGTAGTTATCAGGACTAAAATGAACTTTTTCTTCTCTGCTTTGAAAAACCTTCAAATACAACAAATATTCCTCAGACTTACACTTCTTTGATTTTAAATGTTTCCCGGTGTCTTTCTTAAGTGTTTTGTTTTAAATGATGAAGTCTTAATAAATAGTGGACACATAATAAGCTTCTGTGGGATTTGGACTTTATCCCGCAAGTGAGAGGAAGACCTCATAACTCAAAGAGTGATGAAGCCGCAAGAGACTTATGAAGGTTTTTCCACACTAGTGGGATTAATTCCATATTCCACAGATGCCCATTATATAGAGGTTCTCTGTTTTTACTGCAAGGAGGTAAAAAGTTTTTTTTTTTTTTTATTAGATTAAAATGTCAGGGTTGAATATAAATGTCTTAGTCAGAAGAGTAAAGAACAGCTGCTTTGTGGTGTCACAAAACATCCAGAAAACAGTGGCTGAGTTAGTGGAGAGACAAGCAATTCTGTGCAGAAAGTAAGCATCACCAATGATTACTTATTCCCTGTACTAATATTCACAATATGTACCTTCTGCAACAGGGAAAGAAAACCCATATGCATTAAAGAGGTCCTTAAATCTGTTTTCTTCATTCCGTCTAGCATTAAAGGCATCCAGCAGGTCCAGTTTCTATATCTCCTGGGTTTTGCTGCTGCATGGTATAGGACACTGAGGCCACTGACACAGGGAGAGGTGAACTTAGAACAGAATAAACAGTGCCAATTAGAAGCAAAAAAAACTCCACTCCAACCTCCTGCAAGCCAAGATAAGCCCTGAAACTGAGCTAACCATGTCCCAGCAACAAGGAGTATATTTCCACCTGAATCAGGGATACATTTGCTCCCTCAAACACAGCTGTTTTTGATGTAAACTACTGCTTTGGTGTTATGTGCCATTATTTTTATCTGACAATTCTCTTCTATCTTTCAGGACTGCATATAACCCTCAGCATACGACAAAATTAACCTCAGGTATTTATGTATCCTGAGTTCAGGGTGGTATTTGGATTTTTAATGAAATACTGCTTATCTTAAAACAGAAAGGAAATTTAAAGGATTTAGAAAAGAATCTGGGCTTTGATCTAGGTACTGTAAGTTTTTCTTAAGAGACAAAACTCTCTACAGCACTAAGTTTCAAATTAAAACTGAAAACATATACTATTATTGAAGAATGCTTTTCACTTATCATATTAGAGAAAGGGTATTTCAGGTTATGTGGGACATAAGCTTTCAAAGCATTTTTCTGCCTGCATATGTTTACAGATATACACAATATCTGTAGCAATAGGTAAGTCCAGCAGCAAGGGATCTCTCGTTTTCATTCAGCATGGAGCAAACTGCCTGCAAACACTGCATCATTCTGCCCAGCTTTTAAATACCTGGGAAACTCTTTCCTCATTTCTTAAGTCCAAATGTTGCTTGATTGAGACCCGCGGCTTGAAATATCCAAGTAAGTGGGCCATGCCTGAATTTCAAAAACCAAGCAGTTATTTCAGGATGAAGTCCTGCCACAACCACAGGGCACAGACCTGCAGTGAAGACTGGAGTATCAGAGTGTTGCCATCTGGCACCACCAGAGAAATCCAGATCATCCTTGTGGTTAGTGTTGATAGTGCTGGGCAACTGCAAGAACACTCTCTTCTTTAATACTTCATCTGACGCTCCTTTCAGAGGAGCAGCGTGCACCTCAGTCTGCAGAGGATCCCAAACTGTGGTCCAGTTCCTGTCACTCCACAGGGTGGTCAGCCACGTAGGGTTGGCTCCTTCTTTATGCCCAGCTGTGAAATCAGCAGCTGAAACAGGACCAATAAAGTCAAGAGCACAAGATGATAGTATGAGTAGTGCTCTTAAAAAAGGGGAACATGCTCCTGTGCAGGAAAAATGACACCCATTTTGCTAATGCTGTACATAAACACAATTCCTGTCATGGTCACAGCTGCAAAAGAGGCAGGTGAAAGTCCTCCCATTTCTATTACTGCAAGCAAAAGCATCTCCTCTATGACCCAAAATGCACTCTTTGTGAAGTATGCTATCAAATTAATAAAAGACTGGAAATCCTTATGTTATGCAGAGACCTGCAGCACCCATGCCAAAGGGACAAGAAACCTGAAAATAGCTGGTGCTTATAGAGCCTGTGATAGTGGGTGAGGTGGCACTTCAGCCTTGAACTCCCTTGACCGCAAGTCTGTAAATCTGAGGTTCTGTTCTGGATAGGATGAAGGGAAAAGATCCCTCTAAAGGTCCTTTAAACCTCTGTTCTTGACAGATTGGTTATTTTGAGGTCAAGTATTTTTAAATATTTATTTTTAAATCTTTAGTATATCTCCTAGCCTACTTAAAATAGCTAAGAAGTATTTTAGGTGCAAAAACACATTTACATCTATAATGAACCTCTGGAGCTGCCTCTTCTTCAAAAAGTCTGTCTCGATAGCAGCGCTGTGGAAAGCTACATTAGAGTTTAATGGTGGGTTTCTTACTGTGTTCTGCTACTGCACATATCTTAATATAAGAAAGGAAGATATAGCAAAATTTCATGGGAGATGAAGAGGGGAAAGAAAACAGGTATAAAAAACAGATATGATGGCCTGGCAACCAGCCAGCCTGGGACAGACTGGCACATTAGAAAATTCTTGCAATTTCTCTTTAAACATTCTATATATTTAACATTAAGTTTTACTGTTTTTATTTAAGAAGACTACCACTGAGGTTGGTCTAAGAGAGCATCCTTAACAGCTACTGCAGCACTACAGTGAGATACAGAAAACAAATCAGAAATTAAATCATACAATATTTTAGAAATCAGGCTGTGCATGTTATGGACTTCTAGTAATTTTACCAACCACCTCCTAGAATTACAGTCTAGGCCCAGTCTTTCCTGGCATACAGTGCTTTTACATGAGGTTAATGAGGTTAATTCCACAACTTCCTTATGGAGTTGTTTTGTATTTATACTAACTCTGTGGAAGTTTCTACTAATAATTCTGCACTTTCTCCTACTATGTGGAGAGAAGTGGAAAGTTCAGTACAAAAAGAAGAGGCCATCACAGTGGAATCATCTCTTCCTAGTATGGAAAGATTTCTCTGCCTAACTCATGCTGATCCCATGTATTTTATCCTACCAAGAGTGACACTATTTACTATCTACCTGGAGTATACAGTAGTCCAGACCTGGATGCCTGATTAGTCATGTTGGCCATGCAGTACACAAGGACGTGGGAGTAATGAAGAGTTATTATCATCAGTCAGTGCCATTTCCCAGGGGTGGAAGGAGCAAGGCTTAGGGAAGTGTGCCACCTCTTACTGTATTCAGGACATTTCTTCCACTTTCCAACAAGATGATTCAGAGAGCCCGCAATGTGGTTCTTTTGCCATTTAAAACATTCTGGTCCTTGCTGGAGAAAAGTCCATCACACTCCTTTTCTAAAGGCTCCTTCACTTGAACAGCACTGTGCCCCCACAGGAAAGCCGGGAGCAGACTGTAGGAAGATGACATCCCGGAGGCCGCAGGATGGATGTGAGCAGCCTGTGGGGGGTATGACTTCAATTCTTTCCTTGAGACATGAATCAAATGAGGCCACAAATATATTTCCCCGTCAAAATTTTCACTTCCTGGAGACAGTTAAGAGCTGATGCGACACACTGCAAGATTTATTTTTGGTTTTGGGGCAGTGAGTTGCTATATCATCTTCCAGGCCTATAAACTAGGCTTGTATTTGCTGAAAGAAGCATTGCAGACCCTCTGGCTCTGAGTCCATTGTGGATTTCTAGCTCACTGACTGATCCAAAACTTTCAACCGAGAAACTAAAAGGTCAGTAAACCAAATTCAGACCAGAGCTTCATAAGTTCCTCATTGCTTAAGAGCTTGGAAGAGCTGGCAGAAACAAACAGGATTTCTTTCTTATCACTACACTTGCTGTGTTATCCAGCCTGCCTTTTAACAAAACTTACAATCCATGGAATTGGCTGGCTTATACGTTCAGAAATAATAAAGCCACAGACTATTATATAGTGTATTGAGCTCGCAATGACAACAGTAGTCACTGGCAGAGCTGGGAGCAACCCATGTTCTACCGAAAAATGATGGGACCTAGCTGTTCTTTCAATGAAATGTGTGAGATCTAGCGTTCATCAAATACAATTTATCTTGTATCCTTGTTTTATATAAAAGAAGAATCAGACCCTAAAACTTACCTTTTTTTTTTTTGCCTACTTGTTAACTACTCAGTAACATTTTAAAGCAGCTTTTTCTCTACCAGCAATCAAGGACTCCTCCCAGCACCACTACAGGGAGGCAGTCGTACTGCATAACTATGATGACGGAGTTGAGGGACTACCTGGCAGCCAACTGTTACCTCAGCTGAACAAGTTGCACCGAACAAAGCAAGTGCTCGCTCTGCGAGAAGGAAGTGGAGCTTGTTAGCAGTTCCAGTCAATTAGCTCTGGAATATGTCTCCACAGGACTGCAGCCGACCGCCGTGCTGCTCCTGCAGCATCGAAGGACTCGGTGAGGTCTGAGCACCACCGTACACCTCAGGGAACACCTCTGATGATAACCTGTGAATAATAACTGTTTTGCAGAACACGGCTCATTTTACAAGCGTTGATTAGCTAAGCAGCGCCACGCTGCCATACTCCAAGGGTTTCAGAGAATAGAAAAAGCTGGCAGATGGTGAGTCCTTTCTTTATGGCCTCACCTGCACACGTGCCAGCTGGATGGCACGAAGAAGCGGTCCCAGAGACTGCTAATTGAAGTGGTCTCTGAAGCACTTGCGCGTGACTTGGCCTCCTCTCTCAAGAGGCCTGGAGCTATTTTAGGGCCTCAGAAAGGCAGTGTTAGAAGGACAGTGGGGACATTACATATTAATGCAACATTGTTTTCTCTATGAATAGGTAAAATTTCTCCTTTTGAATTCTGCGGTTAGTAATGTATATTAAAAATAGCACAACACACAATATTTAAAATAAATATATAGGACAAACAGTTTTTTTTTACAGCTGCTGCTCAGTTTTTCAGCCATGCTACATTACAGCAACATTAGCAGTTGAATTTTGTACAAAGAGTGTCACCTAAAATCCCAATTATTGGTTCACTTCTTGCTGAGATAACATTTTCCAGGTTTCACTGTGCCAAAACTAGCATTTTACTGCACAGAGTTATTATGGCACTAGACGCCACAATACAGACTTCAGGGGTACGTTGAAAATCTGAGTATTTCACTCTTCTGTGAAATTCAGGCATTGATGATAAAGGACAATGCAAACAGGTCTAAGAACAATTTGATCTGGCTTGAATTCTTCAGCAGTATTCCCAGCTAGGTAATACTTACACAGATGCACAAATGCAGATATACAAGTATCATTTTTGCCTTTTTTTTTTTTTACAAAAATAATATTTAAAAGCACATCGTTCAAAACAAACTGATAGAAAAGGCCAATAAAACACTGCTACTTGCATTTGTGTTGAGATGGCTCAGTGTTTCTGAAATCTTAACATGCAAACAGCCCCCTTCTCTTCTAGGCAATAGTTTGAGTGAGTAACTAAACAGACACACCATAGGAAAGAAAATCTCTTCTCAGCATAGGTAATGTCAATACAAATTTTCCAACACAGATATGCCAACAAGCTTCAGACTTCACCTGGAGAGAAGAAGGGGAAGTAATTTGGTGTCCATGGTGCTGCAGCCCTCAGCATCTTTGCAAAGATACCTAGCGTGCCAGCTGCGGTAGCAGTGGTCTTTTGATGTGGAAAGCTGCTTCCCACAAAAAACTATCATCTCATTGCTGGCATTCCCCTCTCTCTATCTTCCGAAAGTGCAGAGAAGGAAAAATGTCAGATGTATTTTGGGAAAAGAAATTGCCTGTTTGGCTTCCTTGCTGCTTTGTGTTTGACTTTTTTCCCGCCACACTTCACTTACTTAGTGTTTCTTTCCACTAGCAAGTGTTGTTTTAGCACAGATGTCCCTAGGTGTTCAGCTGCCTTCAGCTGGTAGCTGTCTAGATTAAGGAAAAAATAAACTAGCATATACTTGACTGAATCAATGTCGTAACTGTCATACCGCTAATGTTGACTTCCTTGTTGTTTTTGGTGGTAGTACCACAGACTGTTTTAGAAAAATCTCTTTATTGCTGAAAATACCTAGCTTGTTCTCTTTCAAAGTACATCTTAAAAGTCAACCTGACTTCAGATTTTACACTTTAGTTCTCTAGATTTTATGGTTTCTAACTCTGTCGGGGTAATCTATGAGAATTCTTAGATTTTACATTTATGCTCTTAAAGTGGCTAAAGATCTCATTCATCACTAAAACCATGTTTTGCTAAGTACAGACAGACACTGCCCCTGTCCTAAAGTGCATTATAATGCAAGGCATTGAGAATGACTTTGCATAGATCTTTGCATAAACCATAGAAATTCATTACTGAATTAGTTCTCTCTAAAATAAGACCTCAAAAGATGAATGAAACAATAAAACAACTACAAGAATGAGCTTTTATGACTATTCTCAGATTCCAACTTAAGCTATGAAAAGGAATGCAAGAGAGAAGCTGTGTTATGTTTCAAAATAAACCTAGAATAATTTTAAAGCGTCTCCCCAGTTCTCAGTGCCCTAAGAACACAGTCCCAAATTCCATCCAATATAGGTTCAAACTCATGAAACTCACTAACTTTATGCTAGATGGTGTTGTTGCCCAGCCCGGTGTCAGTATAATTCATCTGTAGGTGCTGACCTTTGCTATCTACTGTCTTTAGCTTCTAAGTTTCAAGTTCAGGTTCTTCCTGCAGCTCCCTCCATTGTAATTCCTTCTCTATAACTCTTATCTATATTTTGGCACTCTTTGGTGTTTAAAACCTTCAGATAAGGCTGGAGAACAAATGAATCAATTTAAATCTCTTTATTGCTACCTACACAGAGAGTCCTACAGTTACTGGGTCCATGGGATAAGGGAGACTGCTAGTCAGTTAACTTTCAGAGTTAATTCTGTGATGCTTTGATCTAGAATACAGATCTTTCACTCATAACAGCCTTTAATGATTCCTTTCCTTTCCTAATAGTCAGTTCCAAAAGTGGTTCAAAATACAGGCTGGAATCATTTAGTACAGAAATCTGTCTACAGCTGAATTTTGCAACAGATTTATTACCTCATCACTATGAAGGAACTTTCTTTCCAAAATTAAAGATTCACTATGCTATATGAAAGTCTCTTCATGTGATTGCCTATTTAGCAAAGTACAAGTTCACCTACTTCAGGGATATACTGGACTGAAATGTATTCTACTATAGCAATGACTTGTCTTTGATGATGGTCCTCATCTCTGGTTGTGTTTTAATAACATTAAAAAAATCCAGAACACTAACTCTGCATTTATATAGTTTATGGAGCACTTTCTCTGTGCTCCTCTAAGATGTAACCTGCTCAAAGATTAATTTACCAAATTCAAAACATGCAAATTCATTATTGGTGTGTTAAAACACACAAATACAAGACGTTTTCAGTGCAGTGGTGTTCAAAAAAAGTACTATAATGACATTGACTTTAATCCTAAATTCCAATCTTTTTGCAAATCTCAAAAATTTAAAAATTTAATTTTAGGAGTGTCTATTGTAATATCAATGTGTTATTTATGAAGTATCCAGACAGAAAGTTTTGTATTTCCAACTTAAGATTCAGTTACTACTGATGTGAGAGTAACAGTGGAATGTGCAGAAAGTCTGTAAGGTATAAATTGTGCCAGTAACTGAACAGTGCTACTGACATCTCTACAATAGAAAGAGGAAGTTCCCATAAAACCAAATTAACCTCTTAGTATTTTGATGAGGAGAAAAGGATTTAATTAAGGAAATCAAGATTCCTTCCAGTTACTCCTTCTAATAAATACGTTCACACTTTGATCTTTGACCTTTATTCATAAAATTAATTCTCCATCATATTTCTGCATACAGCTCTCTAAGGAGAATCAAGTTTACACTTCCCTCCCAATCCAAACCATAACAGCATTTAATTAGGTGATAATTTATGTAGTACTTAGCATGAACTTTTGACACTTGCTGAAGTAGGCAGCACGAGTGTACATATGTTATCACCTGACTACATCAAGCAACAGAGCCTATGCACCAGTCAGGTATCTTGGGCTTTATAAGGTATCAAGTAACATTTATAACCCTGTTGCTCCCAGATTTCTAATAGGTTAGACCTGTCTCCAGGGTACACTAATATATATGTCAGTGTGTACTTTGAGCACTGATTATAAGGACTTCAAAACAACTAGTAAATAAGTGAAACAAATGTCAAGAGAACCTACAGCTAGGGTCTCTGAACCTTTGTTACTCCCTACAATATGAAGAAAAGTGTGCTGCTAACATTTCATTTTTGCCCACCCAATATGATGACAAGAGATGGAGCAAGTTCTGTGCCTACCAAAGTTAAATCTGAAATAATTATAACCACAGTAATTCGATTGCTTAATAAAAGCATTAATAGAATGGTTCTTTCCTTGCCCCTTGGTCTTATGGCTTCGTTAGGCTGAACAGATCCTGAAAGACAATCTGATAGAACTGCTGCCTTTCCTAAATGCTCAGATGACCTAGCGCTATTCATTCTGCCATGTGGAGTCATAGACTAATTCTCAAATCGCTCAGTAGGTGATAAAAAAATAGAAGCTAATTCATAAATTGTATTTATTGAGAAGCTCTGGTAAACAACTAATAAGAGATGGGAATAAGAGATGACAGGGAGAGATGGTAAACCCTGTCCGATAGTGATCGCCCCGCGCTGCCGCGGCTAGTGGCCCGCAGCTCCCCCGAGCAGCGGCTTCCCGGGTCTGCAGGCCAACCCCGAATACAGCTCGGCTTCCCAGGGCCCGAGGCCGCGCGCCCTTTGTAACCCCAGAAAGATGTTAATTCTTTATTCCCCCCCAACCCCGAGGGTAGGCCCCTCTTACCACTCCCGTGGGCCTCTGGAAGGGGATTCAGGTGAGCTCCAGGGAGTCCCCTCAGGCGTCAGGTTCGGTGTTGAGAGAGTCGGGTGGTAGGGAGGTGACCTCTCACCCTGAGCCGGGAGGCACCCTCCTAGAGGTCCCGACCAGGATGCGCCGCTCAAGGATGTTCAGGATCAGGCAAGTAAAGAAAGGACAAGACGCACCTAGCGCTATATTGGTGGTCTTAGCGGCGAAAACCCGTTTATTTGAAAAAACAGTAACTTAAATAGACAAACCAAGGGGAGGAGAAAGGGAGGAACTAAGGAGGGGCAAGGGTAGGATAGGTGGGATGCAAATGAGGGGGCACAGGTGGATGGTCCAGCCCTGTCGGTGGGCGGGCAGCCTGCCAGGGCAGACTGCTCCTGGCCCCCACCTCCAGGACTCCGGCCCCCTCCCCTGGGCTTCCAGAAGCCTCTGGAAGGCCCTAGCACATGCTCAGCCAGGCCAAGAGGCCTGACTGAGCATGTGCGGGCCCAAGAGGTCGCCCAGGGGACATCCAGACC